>JASANA010007223.1:0-17901 GCA_030248095.1 Ptycholaimellus sp. GST1_10
TATATATATGGACTAGGTTGAGCTTCGCCGTCGCCTACGGCGACTATATAGAATTAGCTGAAATTCTTGCACTCAAATTTCCTCAGGTAATAATTAAACTAAATTCTATCTAGGCATTTATAGTTTTTAAAATGACATGAAAGTGGGTTTATTATGAAAAATAGTCGGGCAAAAGGAGGCAAATAGTTAGTTAAGGGTAAACGTGGGGAAATGGCTTGGGATGAGGGAACAGCATGGGGCCATAGAGCTAACTAACTATTGTGCATCGTTGGGTTAGCACTACTAAATTTTTTTTGAAAATTAATTAGTGCTAAGAATGTTTTATTTGAAATTTGGTTATGTTTTTTATAATTTAAATGAAGGCTTATGGTTAGGGTAGGGCAAACAGTTGAGAGGCAAATGGATAAGGGGACAAATGACTGGTGGAAGGCAGGCAAACGGCTTGGAACTGGTAGTGAGAACAGCTTTGAGGGCAACTGAGAAAATGGCAATGCTAACAGTAGAATAATGCTACAAATATTGTGAAGGAAAGTTTTGTGTGTGTTATTCTGAGAAAGAATTGGCGCAAGGGAGACAAATGGGCAAAGGGATGGGGGGAAGGGGATGAGGATGAGTATTTTGGGATCGGGTGGGCATGGGGACAATGGTTTGGGGGTTTGAATGGAGCAAATAGGCGAGGTTTGGGAGTTGGAATTGAGCATGGAGGCAAAGGGTTCATGGGTTTATATGGCGCATGATTTTTGGGTTGGAATGGATCATCAAGCCATGGGTTTGAAGAGTGTGGTACATGAATTTACTGGTTTGAGTATTTTAAAGAAAGCATGGAGAAAAAGTGTTTGGGGATTAGTATGACGTTTGACGGCGAGTGTTTGGGGGTTCAAAAGGTTTTGAGCAATAATTGAACTCATTTATTTTATTACTAATTTATTTGAACACCAAACACCAGGCTGTCCTCGAGGGACTTCAACGATTAGGCACCCAACCCGAGTGGCAAGGCAAGAGTTTTGGCATTTGTTATGTGTATGATGTCGAAGGTTTGTAGGTTTTTATGGCGCATTAAGCATGCGAGTATGGGTCTGGGGCAGTGGCGGATATAAGGGGGAGGGGATTCCTGCAAGAGGGGGGAAAATTCAACCTTTCAGACAAATTTTGTCAAAATTTTTCGCCTATTTATTTGTTTTTAGAGCTTAATTTCAATAAAAACTTCGCTACCCGAAAAATTGCAAATTTTTACAAAATTTGCAAATTTTTTTAAATTTTTTGCACCTTTGTTGCATTTTAGATGGAAATTTTTTTTTGCAATCTTTGCGCTCATCTAGATATGAAATATTGATAAAAATTTGACCCAAATTTCACTCCCCCGAACCAAAATCCTATATCCACCACTGATCTGAAGGTTTGTATGGAGCATGGAGGCAATGGTTTGGGGGTCTCTGTGAAGCATGGATGCTTTGATTTGGGAGTTTGCAAGGAGCATGGAGACGATGGTTTGAAGGTTGGTATGGAACAAAGAGGCGGGGATTTGGGAGTTAGTGTGGAGCATGGAGGCAAAGACTTTGGGGGTTTGTATGATAAATGAAGGTCAGGGTTTTGGGCTTGGATGCATGGAGACATGGGTGTGGGGGCTGGTATGAAACAAAGAGGCTAGAACTGTATTGGAATCGGCAAAAGTTTGGAAAGGAGCATGGAGATAATTTATATGGAGTTTTTAGAGTACAGAAGGTTAAAAGGTTTATTTGGAGCATGGAGGCACCGGTTTCTGGTTAGTTTGGAATAAAGCAGCAATGGTTGGGGGGTTTTATGGGAGAATGGTGAAAAAAGATTGGGGATTTGTGTGAAACATGCAGGAAACATGTAGGATGATGGGAGGGTTTGGGCTGCATGAATCCCGCTACACGGGTGCTCAGCTTTTTTCATGCATTAGCCTCTTTTAAGCATTTGGATTTGGGCTGCATGGATCCCGCTACACGGGTGCTCAGCTTTTTTCATGCATTAGCCTCTTTTTTGGTCTAACGACTCTTTTGAAATCTCCCCCACCCACACCAAGTGAATGCAACAGCAAACACCTGGCTGTCCTCAAGGGACTTCAAAGATTAGGCACCCAACCCAAGTGTGCACCCAAGAGTCAGGTTGCCAAAGTGGTTCGAGGCTTATCTGTTCGGGAATATTTATGTTTAATGAGTGAAATCTTTCCTATTTGGGTAGTCTGGAAGCCTGCGCAGATCTTAAACCAAGATAAGGCTCACATTTTCAATGTTTTAAGCATTTTCCCGAAATTTTTGCAAGCTCTTCCAGGGTCTATCGTCTTCCCTTTCCCCGATTTGCCATAGAAACATCTTAACATATTCGCAAGAAGCTGTCCCCAGACTGCGCCGAAGCCTGGAAGAAAACAGGGCCTTCCTCTATTATATATAGATATATATCTGGTACCATCGGCAAGCCAAATTTGGATCTATTTTCTCCAAATTTTGAAATTGCCCTGAGTAAAAAGCCAAAGAAATACATCTCCTACTAGTGGAATCTGCTGCTTGGACAGTTGCATTTTGTTTTTGGCGCGCAGTTCAGTGTCTCTTTCCATGCGCGCCCAAAAACAAAATGCAGATGACGCAGCAGATTCCACTAGTAGGAGATGTATTTCTTTGGCTTTTTACTCAGGGCAATTTCAAAATTTGGAGAAAAGAGATCCAAATTTGGCTTGCCGATGGTACCAGATATTTCTTCCACTTTTATTATAGGATAAAATGTATAAATACAACATTAAAATTGTTGATTATATATTTAATTAAAATTTTACTCGATATATAAAAATTGCAAAAAAAACCTTGTTTAAAAAATATAACGAAAACAAAATACTTATTGGCACAACTGATTTTTGAGAAATTTTCTTGACTTATACTCAGGGCAATCGATTTTTGGGAGAAAATAGCTTTAATTTTTGTTATTTTCTCAATTTAAATGAATAAAAATAAAATGAATGCCTGTAAAGGAATCGAACCAGTTAAATTCTTTCCACAGGTCAATGACCTTCGCCATTACACCACTGTGGCACACAAGTCCTAAACTAAACTGAATAATTATAAATAAATAAAGGCCCAGGGAGCCGGGGAGGCAAAGAAGGGAGGGTTGGTGGGGGAAGAAATGAATACCTACTATCGTCCATTGAATAGATGCGGAGGAGGAGAAGGAGAAGGAGTTCGGACAAACAGTTTTTTGCATTTTTCTTAATGAAATAAATAGTTTTTGACAAAAGTCAAAAGATAAACTATAGTCAATTCGATGTTGCTCTTTCCATTGCAAAAAGAATTATAGCGATTGGAGCTTTCTGTGATGAGCAGCAGCCTTATCAAAATTGAGATCTAGCAATAACCCCCAAAACGTACACCTGGGTCGAAAAGAGGGGCTGGGCGCTGACACTTCGCTAATGCTCGCTCGCGCCAGCCCAATATGCGGAAAGACGGACGCAAAAATGAGGTAACTGCTGGGTAGTTGCAATAAACTGAAACCAAAAATTAGGAACTGAAACCACCAGGAATGGATAAAGGGGGCCTAAATACGTCAGATAGCATGGGTTTCAGTTCTAATTTCCTCATTTCCGAAATTACCCATTCTAGAGGCTATTTTGGAGCTATTTAACGCTATTATTAAGGTTTTAAATGGCATTAGCGAACTGAAACCCCAAAACAAGAACTTAAACCCATGCTATCTGGTGTATTTAGGCCCCCTTTTTCCATTCCCGGTGGTTTCAGTTCCTAATTTTTGGTTTCAGCCGTACTTCCCCTTGCACGATCTATATTGACCGTTTTAGGCCTCTTGGACGACTGTTCCCGGCTGGATGATGGACTGAAACCCCAAAACAAGAACTGAAACCCATGCTATCTGATGTATTTAGGTCCCCTTTATCCATTCCCGGTGGTTTCAGTTCCTAATTTTTGGTTTCAGCCGTACTTCCCCTTGCACGATCTATATTGACCGTTTTAGGCCTCTTGGACCAATGTTCCAGGCTGGATGATGGACTGAAACCCCAAAACAAGAACTGAAACCCATGCTATCTGGTGTAATTAGGTCCCCTTTTTCCATTCCCGGTGGTTTCAGTTCCTAATTTTTGGTTTCAGCCCTACTTTCCCTTATCCGACCTATATTGACTGTTCTTCACCTTTTGGACGACTGTTCTAGGCTAGATGATGGACTGAAACCCTGAAACAAGAACTCTCCCAAAAACCACGGAGAAGCAAGACTACGCCAAATGCACCAGGAAATGCCGGTGGCACACTAAGGACTCTCCTCCACAAGCCTGTCCTGTTGTCCTTACAGCAACCGTCGATAAAAGGCCAGATGAAAGGTTCATTGAACAAGGAAGCTGAAGAGCAGTTGATAATGAGGAAGACTGGTGAAGGATGAAGGTGGATCTCAGACCAGGCGCTAGACGGAAACCAGACTGTTCAGGGGCCACAGTTTATTCTTCGATTCTTTCAGTCCAACATCTAGCCTAGAATAGTCATCCAAAAGGCCATAAACAGTCATTATAGGTCGGATAAAGGAAAAATAGAGCTGAAACCAAAAATTATTGTAGTGTTCTCTACTAGACATTCTGGTTTACCTAGACTTTGCAAAAAACACTTGGAAATATATTATTTTGCTTTTTTCTTGTTTCAGGGTTTCAGTCCATCATCTAGCCTAGAACAGTCGTCCAAAAGGTGAAGAACTGTCAATATAGGTCGGATAAGGGAAAGTAGGGCTGAAACCAAAAATTATGAACTGAAAAACCCGGGAATGGAAAAAGGGGGCCTAATTACATCAGATAGCATGGGTTTCAGTTCTTGTTTCCGGGTTTCAGTCCATCATCTAGCCTAGAACTACGGCCCCTACGTTTCGCCTAGCATGCTTCGCATGCTAGGCTACGCTCCGGGGCCTCCGCACCCATGCCCTCCGGCCTCCGGAGCTCTGACTGCCCTGCCCTCCGCGGCAGGCGGCCTTCGGCCGCGCAAAAACTATAGATTTATGCTTGTTTGAATTTTTGAACCATCTAGGTTTTAGATTTTTGGCCATGAATCGGGAAATAATAAAGATTTTGAAATTTCCTTATAGCAGCTTCAAGGTACAACCCTAACGGATCTTTGCGACAAAAATTCGCTGATTTCTCTGAAAAACCATGGATTTTTCTTGTTCGAATTTTTGAAACATTAAGGTTTTGGGTATTTGGCCATGAATCATGTAATATCATAACTGGTACCATCGGCAAGCCGAAATAGAGCTCTGTTCTCCTGAAAAAATCGATTGCCCCGAGTGTAAAGCCAAAGAAATTGCCCTATTACTAGTGAAATCTGCTTGTGGGGCATTTGCATTTTGTTTTCGCGCGCAGTTCCAGGGCTCTTTTCATGCGCGCTCAAACAAAATGCAGGTGACACAGCAGATTTCACTAGTAATAGGGCAATTTCTTTGGCTTTACACTCGGGGCAATCGATTTTTTCAGGAGAACAGAGCTCTATTTCGGCTTGCCGATGGTACCAGTTATTTCCTCAACTTTAAAAGCATTCAAAAATATTCCATTAGTAGTAGATCAATTTCGTTGGCTTTGTACTCGGGGCAGTCAATTTTTGGGAGAAAAGAGTTTTACTCTTGGCTTGCCAATGGTACCAGATATTTCCTCAACTTTAAGCATACAAAAAAAAATAAAAAAAAATTGATATTTTATTATATTTGATAATTATTGACAAAAACAAAATATTTGCTGATAAAAATAAAATAATTGTTAATAAAATGAAAAATTTAGAACCCAATAGGCTCAGCGAAAAGTTAATCATCTTACCACTACACCACAGGGGCCTATGGATTTATCTAGGAAATAGCCTATTTTTAATAATGCACGAATCTGCGCAGTTGAAGACCCGAGGGGAGGGGATGGGGGATGAAATGAATACCTACACCCGTTCATGGAGTAGATGCGAAGAAGGGAAGGGAAGGGAAGAAGGGAAGAAGGGAAGGGAAGGAGTTCGTGCGGCACTTTTGTTTGCAAATTTTCAAAGCAAAGGAAGCCATATTTTGCTAATTTTCGCGAGTACCCCCCACAATTCGATGTTGTTCTTTCCAATGCTGCAAAAATCTCATCAATTGGTGCAGGCAATGTTGAGAAAAACGCTTATCAGTTTCAAGATCTGGCAATAACCCTCAAAACATACACCTGGGTCGAAAAGAGGGGCTGGGCGCTGACACTCCGCTAAAGCTCCGTTCGCGCCAGCCCAATGTACTACACGACTTATGGTGGTAGCCGTAGTAGCTCCCTATCGGTCGCTAGGCCAACTACAAGTCAAAAACAAAAACTCCGGCAAAGTGCAACGTCATGGTGACAATAAAATTTCAAAATTTCATTTAAAAACGATGGATCAAATGTTTGAAACATTAACGTTTTAGGGTTTTGGCCCTGAATCGGGAAATAAAAAATATTTCGTAAATTCCTTTTTCCAGCTTCAAGATACTACCCAGACGGATGTTTTTGCCAAAAATTAACTTATTTCATTGAAAAACAATTGATTTAAGCTCGTTCGAATTTTTAAACATTAATGTTTTTGGTTTTGGCCATAAATCGGGTAATAATTAATATTTCGCAAATTCCTTTTACCAGCTTCAAGATATAACCTCAAAAGACGTACCTGCCAAAATTCAGCCGATTTCCTTGACAAACCATTGATTTGTGATTTTTTGTATTTTGAAGTATCAAAATTTTAAGTTTTAGGCGAAAAACAAAAAAACTTACGCCAAGCGCAAAAAAACGTCCCGATTCACCACCCAGATGGACCTTCATTCAAAGTTTCAACCAATTTAGTTGAAAAACCGAGGAGTACGGGCTCGGGAACCACAAACAGATATATATGCGGACAGAAAAAAGGGGTAACTGTATAACACGCAGGGCGCCAGAGCTCCTCCGGCCTCCGGAGCTCTGACTGCCCTGCCTTTCGCGGCAGGCGGCCTGCGGCCGTGCAAAAAAAGTGGTAACTGAGTGGAGAGTTCCAAGAACGAAATGTATTATCAAGTAAGCCATAAGTGGTTGGACACGGCCCTTCAGGTTACTTTGGCTAATGAGAGCAACTTCTGCCAGCTAGATCCACATTGACGTCTTCTTGACGCTTTCTTCCTTTGTGTCTTGTTTCTGACAAGCCGAAAAGGCGAAGCTAAGAATATCTTGGAGGTAAGACGAATGTCAAAAGACACCTTCCTCCTCTGGCAAAAGACCAAAAAGGAAGCAAGAGAACCCGCGAAACTCGTGGCGAAGCAAAGGTCCTCGCTGAGCACGTGAAATCCCCTGCGATATATCAGGCTCTATCAAATGCTCGAGCTAGGGTTCACCTATACTAGGGTGTGATAAACAGCATTGCATGACCAGACGCCAAGCCAAAGCCAAGGAGGAATAGAGAATCCCTCATTTTCAGCGAGCTAATGGCTGCTTTTTTAACTCAGAAGATTTGTTCTGAGCTTTTTCTTTGTTCTGAGAGCAGTAGCGCTAATTCCTAGTATTTCATGGCTCAGAAGATCTCCGCAAAGGCTCATTCTCGCTTTGCATCTAAGTAATGACAAAACTATCATTTTCTGAGAGCAACTGGCTTGGTAGGTAGACGAGTTTGATAGCTCGGTAGACCATAGGGCGAAGTTGGAATGCCAACCAAAGTGCAATATCCACGCCACCTAGCATCACCACAGCTGAAGACGAGGAAAAACTTCAGCCTCGTTTAATTACTAGCATCTGCTATTTCTAGGCCGCCAGTGTCATAAGGAGCATTGCAATGACCGCCGCCTGCCAAGGAAAATGAGAAGAAGCTTCGCGAAGTACCTTTTAGGTGGCTGTCTAATTGACTTTTTGAGCTTACGCCTGTCTGTTCGAAAGAGCGAAGGCTTTAGCACGCAAGTCACACCTTAGTCAAGGCACAGGTAAGGGGCAAGGCAAGGAGCAAGGCAAAGTGGATTATCACTGCATCGCGGTGACAGGATGTCTACTGAGAACTTCCCTCCTTGGCTGCTGACTCAGGCCTCTCTCTCCGCCGGCCTTCTTCCTCAGGCCTCCTTCCTCCAGCCACGGCCACCCTCTCTCACTACTCCCATCCACCCCTTTCTGTACCCAGCCCTTCCCTCCTCTACCCAGTCTACAGGCAACAAGACAGCTCTTTGCAGACTTCTCCCCTATCTGGCCAGCTCTCAATCCCAGCCAGACCTCCTCCACTCCTCCGCGTCGGTGAGGATGGGGAATCCCTTCCTCCTCCCACCGCCTCCCACCCTCCAGCTCCCCACCATTCCAGCAGTCAGCATCAACTACACCCCTCCACAGCCCCCTCCGCCAGCAACAGTCCAGACAGCAGCAGCCCCTCCACCAGCGGAGCCAGAGGATATCGGAGAGAAAGGCGTGTCCTGCGGACAGTGCGGGCGACGGCTGGCCAGTCGCAGCAGTCTCCGCATCCACCTGCGCAGTCACAGCGGGGAGCGGCCCTTCCACTGCCGCCTCTGCTCCTACGCCGCCGCCCAGGGCTCCAAGGTCAACCGACACGTCGCCAACGTTCACTCGCCCCCCAACTTCCGCTGCCCCTTCTGCGCCGCTCCCTACGCTCGCAGCCGCACCCTTCACACACACCTACGCACCTGCCCCTCCTTCCTTCCTCACCTCATCCCAGCAACGCTTCCTCCTCACCTCCCAGCCTCCTTCATCCACTCTTCTCACCCACTCCGTCCATCCTACTTCCTTCCTGCTCCTTTGCTGGGTGAAAGAAGCACATTTTTCTCAGGCATATCCAGCCCGCTGCCTCTGCTCGTCCCCGCCACAGAATGAGAAATCTCAGCTCCAACACCTCATGATGAGGTCGGGAATCGGTTTTTTTTTTACTTTTCTGTCTCAGCAATACTGGTTAACCAAATGGTCATTCCATTTGACAGGTTTCATCATTCTGGCGCTTTCAACCTTTGGCTTTTCTCATCAATACTGGTTTACCAAATGGTCATTCCATTTGACAGGTTCATCATTCTGGCGCTTTCAACCTTTGGCTTTTCTCATCAATACTGGTTTACCAAATGGTCATTCCATTTGACAGGTTTCATCATTCTGGCGCTTTTAACCTTTGGCTTTTCTCAGCAATACTGGTAAACCAAATGGACATTCCATTTGACAGGTTTCATCATTCTGGCGCTTTCAACCTTTGGCTTTTCTCAGCAATACTGGTTAACCAAATGGTCAATCCATTTGACAGGTTCATCATTCTGGCGCTTTCAACCTTTGGCTTTTCTCAGCATTGCTGGTTAACCAAATGGTCATTCCATTTGACAGGTTTCATCATTCTGACGCTATCAACCTTGGTTTTTTCTCAGCATCACTGGTTAACCAAATGGTCATTCCATTTGACAGGTTTCATAATTCTGGCGCTTTTAACCTTTGGCTTTTCTCAGCAATACTGGTTAACCATATGGTCATTCCATTTGACAGGTTTCATCATTCTGACGCTATCAACCTTGGTTTTTTCTCAGCATCACTGGTTAACCAAATGGTCATTCCATTTGACAGGTTTCATAATTCTGGCGCTTTTAACCTTTGGCTTTTCTCAGCAATACTGGTTAACCATATGGTCATTCCATTTGACAGGTTTCATCATTCTGACGCTATCAACCTTGGTTTTTTCTCAGCATCACTGGTTAACCAAATGGTCATTCCATTTGACAGGTTTCATAATTCTGGCGCTTTTAACCTTTGGCTTTTCTCAGCAATACTGGTTAACCATATGGCCATTCCATTTGACAGGTTTCATCATTCGGCTGATGACCATAATCCCCCCCCCCCCCCCCAAGGCGTTCCCCCCCCCCCCCCCAAGTATCCCCCCAAGTAAGTATCCCCCCCCCACGTAAGTACCCCCCCAAACCAGTAATCTATGTACGTATGGTCATGCTTTCAAGGCGATTTTTGGTGTTTTTGCACTTGGGGGGGGATCCTGGTCATCGATTTCGGTGACCAGTATCCCCCCCCCCAAATGCCAAAATCCTTTGATTGATGACCAGTATCCCCCCACCAAGTGGCATTTGGGGGGGATAGTGGTCACCAAACTCATATACTGTTCTTGTTTGTATCTTGTGCTTAGTCACACTCGCTGCATAGTTGATAACCTCAAGAATACAAGGCAAAATTTGGGGGGGGGGGGCAAAACCTTTGGGGGGGGGGGGGGGCAAACCTCTTGGTTGGTCCAAAACTGGCTTGGGGGGGGGGGGTAAACGCCTTGGGGGGGATTATGGTCATCAGCCCATCATTCTGGCGCTTTCAACCTTTGGCTTTTCTCAGCAATACTGGTTAACCAAATGGTCATTCCATTTGACAGGTTTCATTAGTCTGGCGCGTTCAACCTTTGGTTTTCTCAGCAATACTGGTTAACCAAATGTCTCTTCGATTTGTTCTGGAGCTTTCAACCCATCTGCTTGTTGACTGAAATTGTGTCATGTTGTATTTTATGTTTTTATTGCGCCGCCGAAGGCCGCCTGTCGTGGAGGGCAGGGCAGTCAGAGCTCCGGAGGCCGAAGGGCGTGAGTGCGGAGGCCCGGAGCGTAGCCTAGCATGCGAAGCATGGCCCTGGAGGCCGAAGGAGCTCTGGCGCCCTGCCCGAAGCGTGCTCTTCTCTTGATGAGCGGTTTTGATGACGTTGCAGTTCACAATGCTGCAGCATCTTTTTGCTTGACGGCGCGTTAGCTTAGCTTTGTTTGATGCTTGATGAAGTCCGCGGCTCACTCCAACTATCCCCCCCTCAAGGTTTTTACCCCCCCTCATGGGGTTTACCCCCCCCTCAAGGTTTCTACCCCCCCCCCTCAAGTTTCAACCCTCCCCTCAAGTTTTTACCCTCCCCTCATGGATGCGTTCACATCTGTGTTGAGTAAGGAATCGTTGTAATCGCTACAACTACGACTCCAATTATCCCCCCTCATGACTCCAATTATCCACCCCTCATGGAAATCTACTCAAACTATCCCCCCCTCATTACTCCAATTATCCACCCCTCATGTAAATAAACTCCAACTATCCCCCCCTCATGAAAATCGACTCCAATTATCCCCCCCTCATGACTCCAACTATCCCCCCCTCATGGTAATCGACTCCAATTATCCCCCCCTCATAACTCCAATTGTCCACCCCTCATGCTGTTCGACTCCAATTATCCACCCTCATGCCTCATGATTACGATTCCCAAGTCTAAGCCCAAGTCCAAGGCTAATCCTAAGCTGACGATCCATGAGGGGGGGGGGGGGTAAAACTCATGAGGGGGGGTAAAAACCTTGAGGGGGGGGGGGGGGGTAAAAACTTGAGGGGGACAGGCACCTCATGAGGGGGGGATAGTTGGAGTGAGCCAAGTCAGCTTCTCCACATAATGAACCGCTGTCACGAACTTTCGTACCCAAACTATCATACCCAAACATTATTATCTCCACTTCCGAAAAATGGTTTTTGATATATAGTCGAATTTTTGTAAATCTTTTTTTTTGTCCAGTCTTTAGTGTAATAAATACGACTAATTCGATTGCAGTGAAAAATGAAGGAGAGTGTTTCAAGCATTGCGAATTGGTGGCTATCTTTGCTTTAATGTCTCTGATTTGGAGGAATTCTACAACCTCGAAGGTTTTTAAAACAAGGAAATATCGGCTATAGCCAATAGATGCGCGGCCTTTTTTACCTTGTTAAGCAATGAAATGAACAATAAGGAACTCAAGAAAAATTTAAATGACTCAAACTCAATCAGCACCAAATTGATATTAGCCTGTTTTGGGTTTCTGAGGCTTTTAAATGATAACAACAATCTAAATAATAATCAATAATTAATACAAGTAAAATTTATCTTTTCGAAATATTTTCGAATTTCAAACTCTCCATTTTCGAGGTTTTTGATCATAATTCTGGAACAAATCAAAATTGCGCCAAGCGCACAAAAACGTCCCGAGCCACCACCTAGACGGACCTCCATGCAAAATTTTAGCCAATTTCATTGAAAAACCGAGGAGTACGGGCTGCGGTACCACACACATATATATATATATATGCGGACAGACGGACGAAAAATGGGGTAACTGTATAAGCGGGCCTTGGCCGCCCGCCGCTCCGTGCAGGGCGCCAGAGCTCCTCCAGCCTCCGGGCACGGGCGCTACGGCCCCTACGCTTCGCTTAGCATGCTTCGCATGCTAGGCTACGCTCCGGGGCCTCCGCGCCCATGCCCTACGGCCTCCGGAGCTCTGACTGCCCTGCCCGTCGCGGCAGGCGGCCTGCGGCCGCGCAAAAAAACGCATCGCATGCATATGCATTCATTGCCGCAATTTTGTTTTAGCTTAGCCGTTAGGTTTGACAGGATTTTTTCCGGACCACGGAATGCGAACGCCAAGGCGAGCCCAAGAAGTCCATGCAGTGTTTAAAAATAAGAGAAAGTGGACTTGAAAGCGAAATAGGAGGCAAGAGCAGGCGGCATGTTGGATCCAGCCAGAGCTGATGAAACTGGCGGAACGGAAATCGATAAAAGACTTTTGAGCGATTTCTTAACAAGGGCAAAACTGACAAGCTAGATAAGGAAAGTGAAGCTTCTAGGGAGGGGCTTCCCGATCCGGACAGCTGGGACAGGTTCTTCGCGCCCACACGCCGTGCGCTAATGCAGCCTATAGTTGATACGGCAGTCAAAACAGGGAAACTAGTCGTCAAAACTCTTGGGGGGAGGGGAACTAGCAGGTGTCCGCCGATATTTCTTCCACTTTTAATATAGTATTAATGCAAATTTTACATATCTATAAATAAATTTTATTAGATAAATAAATCAGAAATAAGAAACATTAAAAAATATAACAAAATGAAACGTTTCAAAAATAAAAATAATTAGCAAAGTAAGAAATTTTTGAGAAATTTTCTTGTGTCATACTTCGGGCCCGCTTCACGGTCAAAAACCTACTCGGAGAGTGCACGTTAAGAAAATTTTTGCAAAACATTAAAGAAAACTTCAACTGTGTTTCGTTTTGTCTAAAACTCTGTACTTTTACTATTTACTTTATTAAATCGTTCTCTCTATTTTCGTTGACAAACCGACAATCTACTTTCCGCAATCCAGCAGGCTTCAGTCTCTGCCCATAGAGCTGGACACTCTTGCTCTTCCATCCCTTCCAAGTCTTTGTCAAAGAGGTTGAGGAGGGTTAGGGAAGCCTGGGCAGACAGAGAGCTGGGCAGGTGCCCACAAGGCTGAGGATCATTGATTGGCTCATGCTCATCACAAAGTGGCGGCAGATTTTTTATCATCCACCTCCCGATTTTAATTAAAGCTGCCTAGCCATATAGGCCCGGCCAATATGAAGAGACGAAGAAAGGTGGTGGAAAGTTCCAGCGAACGTCAGTGACCTTTCATGCAATCCTAGGGCGTGGCTGAGAAGGCAGCACAAGGCTCTCCTCCGTCGCCTCACTCACTCCTTCCCAGTCCAGAGCAGAGACTTCCTCCAGAGCAGGATGGCCAACGAGCAGAGCAGCGCCCAGATGCCCAAGGAGCCCAACAACGCCCAGATGCTCAACCCCCCACCCTTCCTCCACTACATTCACGGTTCCAGCATTCCGACGGGATAGAGATCGCAAAAACCAGCTCTACAATCCTGTTCTTATAGTTGATCAACTCAAAAATTTCACTTTTCCACTGACTTTTGATGCATTATGTAATACGTCTCTTAAATTGGAAAGGGTAGACTAAGATTCTTTGCTAGTTTACGACTAGTCTAAGCTAGACTAAGACTAAGAATTTTTGCTAGACGAAGAATCTTTGCTAGACTAAGACTAAGTCTAGAGCATAATTATAGGGCAACAATTGCAGGCGGAGGCAAGAATCAGGGGCCTCCACTGGCGCATCTGCTGGCGCCCGGGACGCAGGCGCCGCTCATGCAGCCACATGTCAACGTCCCACTCACACCCGAAATCTACCAAATGCTCCACCAGCTCCACCACCAGCACCACCATCAGCACCATCACGACTGCCACCATCACCATGCCTAAACCGACAACCAACACCAATATCCTCTCTACCTACCCATCCTATCTTCTACTATCCCTTTGATGCTTCTCCATCAGCAATGTCTGTCGCACTCCTAAACATCTGTCTTGCACCTTTTACATAGGTCAGTGCTACCTGACAGTCAGTGAATGCTGCATAGTGTTTGCGAGGCACTACGAGTGGAAGGAATACAGCCTACTGTTGGCGGGTAAGTACTCTTTGCGGGGAGTACTGGTTGGGAGCCTTGGCGTTGAAGGTCAGCACTATTAGCGAATTCAGTGTAGTTATGATTACTTCCCAGAAGACATGTGATTGCGCTGTTCTCATTTAACGCGAAGTGATACTACCCAGTGGAAAGGCATTTTTAAAATGCAGAGGTGACCTTTTGGTGTTGCTTCAAAAGTAGACTTTCGGTGTTGTCATGATCTTCTCTGGAGCACCTATCCCATTTCCCATCCCATCCTTCTAGCTTTTCCCTATTCAGCGTAAAAATGGTGTTTGTTATAAGCAGCAACGTCATAAGCAGCAACAATAAGAGCACATCATTTTCAGCTGAATGTACTGCATGGGAATGTGAGGGTCAAATTTAGTTTCTTAACATTCGATCGATATGCAAAAGTTTCTTTCTGATTCGTCCAAACAAAGAATGCATAGGCATCACTGAATGCGCTGAGATTATGCTATAACTGGTAATATCGGAATGCCAAAAGTAAAGCTCTTTCCTCTCAGAAATCGACTGCCCGGGTGTTAAGCCAAAAAAACGTCAGTACTTGTGTGTTATTCGAGTAACAGCAACTTCAAGCGCATAGTTACTGCTCTCCTCCTTTACCTACAATTTTTTGCTCTCATTTTTTCACAACTAAGCCTTTTTGTCAGCACAAAATGTAAGCGAATTGAACATCTTGTAAATCTTATCATCACAATTTAACCGGGAATGGATTCGAAATGAGCGTCGAAATAAAACTCTACTTACAGGCATAGAAAGCTGAGAGATTGAGCAACTACAAAAGTGCTGTAGGTCTGGTAGACGCTGCTGGCGTCCTGACAATCCGTCATGTCAAAGCGGTTGCTGGAGAGGCCGCAATGGCTGGTTAGCTGGTGCATCTTCTCCAGGCCCAACCAGAAGTTGCCCTCCGGCGTCCCAAAGCCCGCCTTGCACTATGACCACCCACGCACAAAGTCCACGCTGTTGTGGCTTCAATCAGAGCTGGAGTTGTGAGAAATGAACAGCTGTGATGACTGTTGGATGACATGGTCTGGTAGACGCTGCTGGCGTCCTGACAATCCGTCATGTCAAAGCGGTTGCTGGAGAGGCCGCAATGGCTGGTTAGCTGGTGCATCTTCTCCAGGCCCAACCAGAAGTTGCCCTCCGGCGTCCCAAAGCCCGCGTTGCACTATGACCACCCACGCACAAAGACCACGCTGTTGTGGCTTCAATCAGAGCTGGAGTTGTGAGAAATGAACAGCTGTGATGACTGTTGGATGACGGTGTAGGCAGCATTGAGACTGTCATGAGGCACCTCGCAGTAGGTGCGGATGTCGTGGAAATTATAACTCATAGCGGCTGAGGTTGTAGACGCCGCTGGCGGTGCTGCCTGCCTTGTACAGGTCAGCGCAGGGGATGCAGAGTGTGCGGGGACTCTGCAACTCTATTTACTGTCTGCGGTAGGTATTTGACAAATATTTTAATCTCAATATCTCTAGCCTAGAGACTTTTCTAGGCTAGAGATATTGAGATTCAAATTTTGTCAAAGTTAGGAGGCCGTAACCGGTAAGCTGCTGCCTGACAATAATGGGAAATAACGTCTCACCATCCACCGGTTGGCAGATGGTGGTAGAAGTAAGTTTTGAACCAAAAGAAACAAAGTTGAAAATAACTAGGGGATAATTCGAAAACTGTATTCAATAAAAAGACTATATCGATTTTGTTTGCGGTTATTGACCCCTGCTGCAAGCATCTATTTGCTAAGGGAAGTGCGAATTTGTTCCAAGCCTAAAATCGTAGATTTAGGACCCTGAAAATCATTCCGGCTAGGTGAAAGGGTATCTTGTTATTGCATAATGGCATTCCCAGTTTGAACAAATTCTAATTTTGAAAGAATGCAAAGCAAATTGACTTAGCAAATGGTGAAAGTGATGCGTGGTCATTGGCATAATTCATAACCAATTTCCGACGACAATCATATCACACAAGGTGTTCTCGGCTGTTGCCAAGATGCGCGGCCTCACCTCAAGACACCACCTAGATGAAAATTTATGGCAAAATTCAACCGATCTCAATGAAAAACCACGAATTATACATGTTCAAATTTTCGAAACATCAAGATTTTGGGTTTCAAGATCAAGCCATAAATAGAGCAATACTAAAAATTTCAAAAATTTCTCTTACAAGCTTCAAGACATTACTATTTCGGACGTACATTCCACAAATCAACTAATTTCATTGAAAAACCATAGACTTATGCATGTTCAAATTTTCGAAACATCAAGATTTTGGGTTTTTGACAATAAATCGATAAATAACAAATATTTCAAAAATTTCTTTTGCCAGCTTCAAGATATTACTTTGCCAGAAGTACCTGCAAAAATTCAGCAAATTTCATTGAAAAACCAGTGATTTATGATTTTTCGTATTTTGAAACATCAAAAAATTGAGTTTTGGGCGAAATTCAAAAAATTACGCCAAGCGCCAAAAATGGTCCCGAGGCACCGCCTAGACGGACCTTCATGCAAAAAATCAGCCATTTTTGTTGAAAAACCGAGGAGTACGGGCCTCGGACACACATATATATATATACTAGTAATTTGGGTCAGGGGCCGCGCTTCGCGCGGCCACACTTATGTTTCAGCATCTTTAGATTCTTTTTTGTTCATCCACACTTTACAGCATTTTTAGTTTATTTTAATTTATTGTTATCATAAAATAGTTAATCTATTGACTGGCGCCTATTGATCACAGGTGTCAGGATATAATACCGTAGTGCGACGACTAAGTCCATGGCATTCAAAACCTTTCTCTCCGACCCCACTTCAGGTCCTCCTATGCTATCATTCCATTCCTTCCCTTCTCGTCGCCCCTCGCTCCCCGTCACTGCAGCCCCCCTCCCTCCGACGCCGCCATCTTGTCTGCCTTCTGTGTACTCCCCACACTCTCCTACTTAAACCTCCCATTTCACCATCACGCCATCAGTCTGTCTCTCGCTTCAACTTCACGTTCCGCATAAACTCCATCATCTTCTCCTCCCTCCCACACCTCAAACATCGCGGCCTGAGGGCACAACGGGACGGTGTGGTGCCCCGTCGGGGTAGCCATACTACGTGGTTGCAGAGTCGTGGTTGTTTGGTCCCCTGAACTAATCAACCTCCTCATCTAGTCCCCTCATAATAACCCTCCCTAACGCCGCCCTCGGGCACCCGGACTCGCTCAACTCCATTCTCCTCCTTGTTTTGCTTTGGTGATTGAGTTGTGTCCCGGTGCAGTGGTGAAGGGAAAAAGAAAGACAAGAAAGAGTCGAAGTGATCGTTGAAGTGAAGTGTGAGTCGCAGTCGCATCCAACCAAAGCACTTTGTCTGAGTTGTAAATCAGTACCAAAGTCTATCTTCTCTCTATTTGGCTGGACCGGATAGGACCTCGGAGGGAAAGGTAGTGTCTTCCTAAATTGCCAGCGCGGGGGTGGGGAACGGCCTCCAGAACCAAATCGTCGGGGTGAGAGCGGCCCAGGGTAGTCCGAATAAACGCCGGAGGTGAGAGCGGCCTCAGTACAAAAAACGCCGGGAGTGAGAGCGGCTCCAGGGTGCCCAAAAATGCCGGGGGTGAGAACGGCCCTAGTACAAAAAACGTTGGTGCGGGGAGGAAGACAGCAACACATTTCATAATCACATTTAGCCACAT
>JASANA010007225.1:0-18808 GCA_030248095.1 Ptycholaimellus sp. GST1_10
TACCCGAAAATAGTTGAAGTGAGCTAAGTCTCAGGGCATAATTGTGCTAAACCAATTACCCTTGCCCCTTAGTTAAACAACCCTTTTTCAAACCAGCCCAAGTAATCAGAAATTCAAGACACTGCGTTTTCGTACATTGTGCCTTTACACTTAACGTTTGGAAATTTCAAAGCTATTTTCAGATACTATTTCAAAGACACCTACCTATTTTTTGAAGAATAATAGTTTTTAATAATTCAAAATTTGTGTTTATTGCTTAACAGTTTTAGCCTCCTCTACACCATCATTTTAAAATGATAACATTTTCTGGGCTCTCTAGCACTAGTTAGCTCTAGTTTGCTGGCACATTTGCTGGACACGATTTCTTGATAAGAGTTGGCACATATATTTCATCACCTATGACCCAAGATATGTGAAATAATAATTGCATGTTAAAATGGCTGAAACCTAGCAAGAACCTCCCAAGAAAGTTTTCTCCCGTGAAAGTTCCCCCAATGAATGTTGCTTAAAATAGTAAGTCATATCTTGGGGTGGGAACTTTCATGGGGAACTAGGCGTGAGCCGTTAAAATTAACTCTATTTCATCAACTTGATGCCCAAAATTTTCTAGTGCAAGTTAATTAAAAATGCTAAGAGACAACAATGAAACGTAGAACCACAATTTCAGCAATAAACTCTAAATTGTTTTATGGAATTCGTTTTGATTGCTCAAAATAATCAGTGCGTAAATTTCAGGTTATCAGGCTTTATAGAACCAGGCAGTACCTATACAGTGAATGCGCAGTGCTGCACATTCCATTTGATGTACAAGACAAATGATGCAACTACTCTAGATGGGTGGGTTTTAGCAGTCGATCTCGATGATGCAATATCAGATGTGCCACTCCCACAACCCTGGACAACCACTACAATAATACCAGTGCCATCTACACAAAGGACCCATTTCCGGCCATTAATCAGCTACCGCTACCGCCCGCCTCTACATGAGCGCTGTCCCAATCATACAGAGCCATCTGACTCTGTACCCATGGTCATCTATAAGCCTGAAAAGCCAGAAATTGACGCTAATACGGTGAGACCGAGTCAGATCATTGATTGATTTTCGGTTGAACAGTGAGTGACAATGATTTGCAGGAATGTCAATGGATGTTTCCATCCGGGCACACGTACACAGTGACAGTGATCGAACTCCGTCTTGATCACAATCATTTCATTCATCTTGAGGCGGACTCTACCCAACAAATGTTCATTATTCATTCTTCTAAATAATGCTTTAAAAAATAATTTTTAAGGGTCCAGCGTGACTATGGGGTTGAGTCTGGCACCATTTATGAAGTGAACGCTAAGAAGAGCCACTTTAAACTCAGATACACGGCACACTTTACTCTCGAATTCGATGACTTGATCTTGGAGGTTGATGTGGCCAATGCGGTGACATTGCCTCCGGTGGGATTAAGCCTCCAGCCTGGAGAGGGAGATTGCCTATCAGCTGATGCGCCTCCATTATCAGTGCCCACCACCATTGCTTCTCCACCAGCGTCCAACGATCTTGCACTTTTTCTTTTATCACCATTTTCTCATTTTAATGACCACTGTTTGAGAACTGCTATTGGACTTTTTATCACGCCAGTGCCCGAAGGCTAAGAGTTATAGTGAGACGGTTGTATTTGAATGAACCATCTGACTTTGTGCGAATCCTTGACCCTACTAGTGTGGAACCCAACCCATGGTTTTTCCGCAGCCGAAGGCCGCCTGCTGCTGAGGGCAGGGCAGTCAGAGCTTGGGAGGGTATAGGCGCGAAGAAAATAAAAAAAAGAACAAATTTTCGATGCGCCTAATACCGGATTTTGAATAAATTTTGTGTCTTTTTTGTTCCTATTTGCATTTTACTGGGCATAATTTTCATGGTTTTACATAAAAACCGTCAATAAATCGAATAATTACTAATACAAAGTAAATTGAAACCGCGTTTCTTAGAGATTAGAATAAAATAAAAAGCGTTCAAAATTATAGAATTGAAATACCATATATTTTATAATTCTGTATTTTGATGAAAATACAGAATTACGAAATACGAAACACTGCTTGCCGGAGCATAGAAAACTGTAGCGTAAGGCCATAGGAGCTCTGGTGCCCTGCCCAATGTGGCGGGTGGCCAAGGCCAGTTTAAACATTTACCTCGTTTTTGTATCCGCCTTTCCGCCTATATAGATATCTGGTGCCATCGGCAGGCCAAATGTGGGTCTCTATACTCCAAAATTTGCAATTGCCTCGAGTAAAAAGTCAAGGCAATACAATTACTGCTAGTGGAATCTGCTGCTGCAGATGGATTTTGTTTTTGGCGCGCAGTTCAGTGTCTCTTTTTATGCAAGCCCAAAAACAAAATACAGATGACGCAGCAGACCCCAGGTGCATTTAGATGAGGCCGCACCTCTCTTGGCGACAGGCGAGAAGACCTTTTGCTTTATTTGTTTCGTAATCATTTGTGATGGTTAAGAGAAGAAGTTTTCAAGGCTGACTGGATACATTATTCAAGGAACCAAGTTCGATATGGATGTTGGTAGTGTCATATACTATACAACTAACTATGATGTGACAAAAGAAGGCTTCGTTTTTGATATCATTCCTTTACGGCACTAGTGATGGTTTTGTGCAATTTATGTGCCATATTTTTATATCTAGGTCCGAGCTGCACGCGAATTTCTGCTGCCAGAAATGGCACATTTATAATTGTTTTATCAGAAATGAAATTTAAGAGACATTCTATCTATCGAAGTCCGTAAGAATGCTAAAGGAAGGGAAGGAATTTGAAAAATAACTTTCGACAATGGAAGACCAATTGCAATGAAATTAACCTGTTAAAATTTTTGCTCAAAATGGTTCATTACTTCAATCAAAATTAATCACGAATTTCTTGCACCTTGTCAAGTTCATTTTGATGAATGACAATTCATAGGCTGCCCATGCAGTAGCATTTTTGTCTTGTATACTATAAGAGCACATAAAAATACCATCAAATACTCCAACATCTCTACAGTTTTCGTTCTAAAGCTAAGCGCAGCATTCCAAGAATCCGCTGAGGCAAAGGCTGGGCTTTAATCAAACTAAAAGTGCCGAAGGATCTGTGCTTCAATCATTCAGCTCGTAAAACCTGGCTGCTTAAGCTAGTGACTGGGAAACATAAAGGCGATCATTGAACGACCCCTGGTAGCAGAAATGAAGAGGAGCGTTTTGGCACTGCTCCTGCTGGTCTCTGTCGTTTTCCTTGCCACATCGATTGGCCTTTACATCGCTTTTAACAAGGCAGGCAGATCGGCCAATGGTATTTTCTATTTTCCTTCTTTTTCTCTCATATTTTCAATTTGTGTAATGTCATTTCAACGTCGGTCATCCCAAGCAGCACTATTCCTATAGATAATTTAGGTCATTTTAATTTTATTACGGGTCTATCTAGGTTTATGAGTAAATGAGCATATTATATAACTTTGACTTTGAACCCAAATGAATTTAGTTTTCAGTTAAAATGTAGCTTGCTTTTCAGACGAAGTAAGTGGAAATTCCCCAGCAAGTATTACTTCAGCAACTACCATGCCAACTACTGACATGAAGGGTACTCACAGTTTTGCTCAATGCCCAGAAAAATAGTATTTCCGCCCCGCTCCAGTTTTTTTAAAAATTGGTTGTAATTACTGGAATTTTTCTCAATTTCATTTTAATGTTTGCGCTTAAAATATCTTGGACTTGTATGATGAAATTCAATTGAAAACAGCTTTTTGAAAATAGCTTGGTGAAATTTAGTTTCCATCTCTTACCATAATATTATGTTTAGCATATGTTTCACCTTAGCAACAGAGAGGCCATAAATGTACCTCCTCATTGCGCTTTCCACCATAGAGGCAGAGCAAGAACGCTGGTATGGTATTGCTGGCAGGTGGAGCTGTGACTGCTCTGGCGGAGCCAACTGTGGCTGCGTCCTGTGAAGAGTGGGAGTGGCAGTGTCCAAACAGCAGCTTGTGCATCCCTCAGAGCTGGCGGTGCGACGACAGAGTGGACTGCGAGGGAGGCGCTGACGAGCTGGACTGTCCCTGCCCCGAGTCCGACTTCCGCTGCTCCAACGGCATCTGCATCTCGCCCACCCGACTATGCGACAACTATGACAACTGCGGCGACAATGAGGACGAGGAAGGCTGTCCCTGCGACGAGGCGCATGCCAAGTTCCAGTGCCCCAATGGGCGCTGCATTTGGGCGACCCAGCAATGCGATGGCTTTGATAATTGCGGGGACAATGCGGACGAGTATGGCTGCACCTGTGAGGAGCAGTACGGGAAGTTCCAGTGCCCCAATGGAGACTGCATTCCCTTGAGCCTGAAATGCGACAGCTTTGATGCCTGCAACGACTATGCGGATGAGCTGGACTGTCCCTGCGACGAGGCTGCGGGGGAATTCCGCTGCTCCAGGTGAGCAAATGGAAGATGGAAGTAGTATGAATGCTAGACCGGAAATTTCGCGAAGCTGAGGTTCAGGGGGCGGAGCGAGAGCGCAGCGACGAAGCGCAGGCGGAGGGGCCGTGGAGGCCCCGGAGCCGGAGCATAGTCGCTGTGCTCTCGCCCCGCCCCCTGTCCCTCATCGGAGCGCATAGGGGTCAGGCGTGGCAACCTATATTTTTCAGCTCACTTTCCATTTTCTCCTACATTTATTTTCCATTTGCTCATTTCAGTGGACGCTGCATTTCGGCGCTGGAGCGATGCGACGGCCATGACAGCTGCGGGGATGGTGGGGATGAGGAGGGCTGCTCCTGCACTGCAAAGCATGGCCTGTGGCAGTGTCCGGCTGGCCGCTGCATTCTTGCCTTCCAAAGATGCGACACCTGGAACGATTGTGGCGACTCTGCGGATGAGGAGGGCTGCGTCTGTGACCAGGCACACAGGCGGTTCCAGTGCCCCAATGGGGCCTGCATTTGGTCGGACTTCTATTGCGATGGCCATGATGATTGCGGTGATGGTGGGGATGAGGAAGACTGTCTGTGCGACGAGGCACATGGGAAGTTCCAGTGTCCTGGTGGAGCTTGCGTTGGCCTGGATATGGTGTGCGACGGTTGGGCTGTTTGTGAAGATAGTGCGGACGAGGAGCACTGCGGCGCCTGTGACGAAGCGCATGGGAAGTTCCAGTGCGAATACAACAGATGCATTGATCTGAGCCGCAAATGTGATGGCTTTGGCGATTGCTGGGACTCTGCGGATGAGATTGACTGTCCCTGCGAGGAGACGGAAGGGAAATTCCGATGCTCCAATGGAATCTGCCTTCTGGCGGACATGAGATGCGATGGCGTCTCTCAGTGCAGCGACGGCGGGGATGAGGAAAACTGCGTCTGTGAAGCGGCACTTGGCAAGTTCCAGTGCCCCAACGGACACTGCATTGGCCTGGATATGGTATGCGACGGCTGGGTTAATTGTGGGGATAATGCGGATGAGGACGGCTGCCCTGTTGGCTAGACCGCGGGTGCTTTAGGATGAATTTGGCCCACTTATCTTGCTAGTGCCTTAAGACCGGGTATTTGATAGAAAGGCGAATTCTACAAAGGGGGGCAAACATGAATTTTTTGACCCCCCTTTTTTATGGCAGATTCAGAATCTCCATAAATTTTTATGTAAATTCCCCAATTTTGAGCGATAAATATGTAGAAATGGGCTCACAACAGTTCCAAACGTGAAGGCAGGTCTAAAATTTGCCAAAATTTGAGTTTCAGTGAGTTTCCGTTACATAACTGTTAATTTCAGTGCTATTTTCATTAAAACTATGGCAAAATGGGTATCAATCGAAAGTTAACAATGTCCCTGACCTTTCTGTGTCCTTTATTTTTTTTAAAAATGCAGCTGAATTGAAAAAACGTTCATAAAGTCGTTGATTACCAAAATCTTAATTTTAATTTTTTGTCAATAATCCTCATTTTCATGCATACAGCTTGCATATTCGCCAAAATGACTATCATTTTTGATTTTCTCGTAGAATTTTGGTCTAGAAAATGTTGAAAAATATTGCAAAAGGGGGTGGGCCAAATGAGCTAAAAGCCCTATTGTCAGCTGCAGTGCAGATTGGCTCTGTGTTATAACATAGGACACTTTGGCAAAAGTGAAATTTTGCGCTAAAAACTTCCTGCTCCTCTGTATGTCTAAATTGTTCAATTTCCTTTTGTGAGCTTATTTATCTAGGCCTTATGCAAATATCTGTTACGAAAAAAGAATAAGTTTTCATCTAAATTTTGGAAAAAAGACCAGAGATTGTGGATAAGTCCCATATTAGTCCTATGCTATAACATAGGCAAAAAATGACCAAAAAAATTTCTGTCTTGAATTTCGATTCCAATGGCCTAAATCGATGCTCCAACATCAGACACACCAGAAAATATCATTTTTATGCCCAAATTTGTCTTATTTTGAAATCTGGAAATTTCGTGTTTTCTCATAGTGTGAGGCTGAGATGATCAAAATAGCTGAAATTTCTAGATTTCATAATAAGACAAATTTGGGCATAAAAATGATATTTTCTGGTGTGTCTGATGTTGGAGCATCGATTTAGGCCATTGGAATCGAAATTCAAGACAGAAATTTTTTCGGTCATTTTTTGCCTATGTTATAGCATAGGGCTAATATGGGACTTATCCACAATCTCTGGTCTTTTTTCCAAAATTTTGTTGAAAACTTATTCTTTTTTCGTAACAGATATTTGCATAAGGCCTAGATAAATAAGCTCACAAAAGGAAATTGAACAATTAAGACATACAGAGGAGCAGGAAGTTTTTTAGCGCAAAATTTCACTTTTGCCAAAGTGTCCTATGTTATAACACAGAGCCAATCTGCACTGCAGCTGACAATAGGGCTTTTAGCTCATTTGGCCCACCCCCTTTTGCAATATTTTTCAACATTTTCTAGACCAAAATTCTACGAGAAAATCAAAAATGATAGTCATTTTGGCGAATATGCAAGCTGTATGCATGAAAATGAGGATTATTGACAAAAAATTAAAAATTAAGATTTTAATAATCAACAACTTAATGAACGTTTTTTCAATTTGGCTGCATTTTTAAAACAAATAAAGGACACAGAAAGGTCAGGGACATTGTTAACTTTCGATTGATACCCATTTTGCCATAGTTTTAATGAAAATAGCACTGAAATTAACAGTTATGTAACGGAAACTCACTGAGACTCAAATTTTGGCAAATTTTAGACCTGTCTTTGCATTTAGAGCTGTTGTGAGCCCATTTCTGCATATTGTTCGCTCAAAATTGGTGGAGTTACATAAAAATGGGTGGAGATTCTGAATCTGCCATAAAAATGGGGGTCAAAAAATTTATGTTCGTCCGATTCTCCCTCCTCTCAAAAAACGCCTCTTAAGAGCTCACTTCATCGATCCATTTTCATTCCACGTCCATGCCTGTTCCCTATTATTCATTCCATGCCTATTCCACAACTTTTCTCAGTGCCAATCGATGACAATTGAGCAATTCCTGCTTTATTCTCGCTATCTGCCTGTCTTGTTGACTCAAGAGTGCCAAACGCTGGTATAAATGGATTGTTTTTACGCTTTTTATCAAATTAATGAGCTTTATTGTCATTTTGTGTGATTGATGTCAGCTTATTTTTCCAGGACATACATTTTTCACAGCAAGCAAATAGATTTTTTGGGGGAACGAAGCAACGAACAAAAGGGGATGCTTTGTCTTCGCCCCGATAACATGCACGGATTCCGCCCACGTCGCTCCACCACCACCAGTCTACTCTCATTCACCACCCATGCAAATGCTCAGCTCAGATGTGGCCTGAAAGTGGACGTAATAAATGTAGACATAGCAAAGGCGTTTGATTCAGTGTCGCATCCAAAACTTCTGCACATAGCCAAAACCATAGGCATGGGCGAAGCAGCTGTCCACTGGCTAGAGCAGTTCATCAGTAACCGGCAGATGTGCGTCCGCGTGGGCACTGCAACCTCACCGTCCTATCCTGTCCAATCCTCAATTGTGCAGGGCGGCAGTTCGTCACCCATACTCTTCAACCTATTCCTCCTACTTCTAATCTGGCGTCTGAATAACATTGCTGAGCTGAAAACCTGGGCCTATGCCGACGACATCCGCCTGGCCAGCTGCAACGAGCAGGCTCTGCATGAAGCACTCGAAACCCTCTCGGCCTGGGCCTCAGACTGGCAGCTCTCCGTGGCCCCAGAGAAGTGTACCAAATACAGGCTAGGGGGAGGAAGCTGTCCCAGGTACTCCGTGAGTGGCTGCCCAATCCCAGATGCAGACGAAGCTGGAGTTCGAGATCTAGGCATCATCCTCACCCCCAATTTCACCTTTGCCGCCCACATCACTTCCATAATCAATCGCGCCAACTACACTGTCCACCTACTCAGAAAAAGCCTCAATGCTGTTTCACCCAAGCTTCTAACAAAAGCATTCACCACATACGCACGCCCTATACTTGAATACGCCAGCCCAGTTTGGTCCCCATCCAGTGCCACTGAAATCAGCAGGCTGGAGCAAGCTCAAAGGCGCTTCACTAAGTTCATCTTCCGCCGCTGCCACCTAACAAATCCCCTAGGCGGCTATGCAGGCAGGCTCTCTGCCCTAGGCCTAGCCTCCTTGTCCCTCTGTAGGCTGATAGCTGACCTCCACCTCATTCAAAACTCCTACAAATCCTGCCTTTTGCACCGCAACCCCAATGAGGCCCCCTCGAAAGCTGCTCAGGAAAGACTGCATGGGTGTCCTATTTTCTTCCCCTTTCTCAACACTGCGCTGCGAGGAAGCCAGCATTTTGTGGAAAGAGGCGGTTGCAGTGCAGGAAGGCAGGCACACTGGCCGGTAAGGGCGGGGCAGTGGTGGCGTGGCCTGACGGCTGAGGCTGCTGGTGGGACGCGGCGGGCCTTCATGAACCAGATCAAGGCACTACTCCCTCCTGACACCCCATGACCACACCCTCTGCCGCATACACATTTCCTTTCTCTCCTCCTTTTGATCACCAGTGATGTTGGTCAATTTGTTCCCGCAGTGCGGATGAAAATGAAAAAGAAAAGATAAGGCAGGCCTGATAAATTACAGCGAGTCGACCCACCAATAGATTGCCTATCTGACATACTTTCAATTAAAATATCTGGTACCATCGGCAGGCCAAATGTGAATCTCTTTTCTCCAAAAAAGTCGATTAGCCTGAGTTTAAAGTCAAGGAAATACATTTTATACTAATGGAATCTGCTGCTTGGACAGTTGCATTTTGTTTTTGGCGCGCAGTTCAATGTCTCTTTCCATGCGCGCCCAAAAACAAAATGCAGATGACGCAGCAGATTTCATTAGTATAAAATGTATTTCCTTGACTTTAAACTCTGGCTAATCGACTTTTTTGGAGAAAAGATTCACATTTGGCCTGCCGATGGTACCAGATATTTCTTCCACTTTTAATATAGTATAAAATGTATAAATAAAAATTTTATATTGTTGGCTGTATATTAAGATAATATTGGATAAAAAAATATATAATAGATTAAAAAACTTATTTTAAAAATATAACAAAAAGAAAAGATTTGAAAATCACAAATACATTGCAAATTTATTGGCAAACTAACATATTTTTGTGCAATTTTCATGATATATACCTACGGCAATGGATTTTTGGGAGAAAAGAGCTTTAATTTTGGCCTGCCGATGGCACCAGTTGCTTTCTCAACTTAAATTTCCAAAATAAAAATAGATACGAAATAAAAAAATCTTATTTAAAGATGTAATGAAAAGAAAACATTCGAAAATATAAAAAACAATGCAAATTTTTTGGCACATTAACATATTTTTGTGAAATTTTCATGATATATGATAAGGGCAATCGATTTTTAGGAGAAAAGAGCTTTAATTTTGGCCTGCCGATGGTACTAGTAGTTTTCTTGAGTTAAAATTTCCAAAATAAAACTGATTGTCCAATAAGGATTCGAACCTCCCAGTGCCAGCCAGCTGTTCAATCGCTTACACCACTACACAACTAATCCACATATAGAGAAGCTTAACTGAAGACTTATGAATAAAAGTCAATACATAAGGCCCAAGGCCCCGGGGGGGGTGAGTGGGGGAAGAAATGAATACCTACTATCGTCCATTGAATAGATGCGGAGGAGAAGGAGAAGGAGAAGGAGGAGAAGGAGTTCGGACAAATGGTTTTTTGCATTTTTATGGGAAAATAAATCGTTTTATGCAAAAGTCAAAAGATAAACTGTAGTCAATTCGATGTTTCTCTTTCCAATGCAAAAAGAATCAAAACAAATGGAGCTTTCTGTGACGAATGGCAGCCTTATCAAAATTGAGATCTAGCAATAACCCCAAAAACGTACACCTAGGTCGAAAAGAGGGGCTGGGCGCTGACACTTCGCTAACGCTCGCTCGCGCCAGCCCAATACTTACTGAAACATCAAAATTGTCAATCGGTTTCCCGTGACTTTCGTATACTAGGCTTCACGTTTACAGATTTATTTATGGCTTCAATCTGCTCACTGACCTTGATAATCCAAAGCAGTATTCAATTATTTAAAATTACTGTATATTACGTTTTGAAAGTTCTCTGATGCGGGTTAATTAATGCTGCCTATTAAAACTGCTGTGTCGGAAGGCTAAGAACACATTCAGTCTGACCTGTTCTGGTAATCCGGCTGACACCTGGTTTCCCCCCATGAGATTCCCCCCCCAAGTAATCCCCCCCCAATGGGGTTGCCCTTCCCCCAGTTCAGAAACGGCGACAGAATTGCATCTTAATATTCACCAGTAGCCATCCATTCAGGGCACTCGCGAAGTTATAACACTTAATCCATCACCTTTTCACCAATTCATTCATTCCAGAGCAATATCACAGAAACATCACGAACTGAGCGGCAAAAACACTCAAAATTGAACATATCACCTCTTCCTGAATGCTATCACATAGAAATCGCAAACTGAGCGGCAAAAATACACCTACTGTAGTTCTTGGTCCGACTGTTTATTTGCGCTTAGCATTGAGAAGAAAACGAGAAAAAATAAATATAAATACTATAAATTGACATTAACTATTGGATAAAATCTAAATATGGTCCAAAAGTAAAGAAATTGCCTAGAACCTTTATTACAACTTTGTTCTTGTTCATAGCTTGTTCTGTGGACAAGAATGTAGTGAGAGTCACACAATATGAACATTTAGAAAAGACACAAGCACGTGGGGATTGGTTGTTGATAGGTCTTTGTGCATTTCGGCAAGCATTCACGCCAAAAAGCATGGAACTTTACATCCTGTGGCTGAATCCTAGCCAAGAACGTCCACTTTACAGAGCTGTGCTGACCTGGATATTGAATTTCGACATCAAGTATAATTAAGAATTTTACTTTTTACTTATATATCTTTTGATTCCTATCATAAAAAAGGGGGGTCAACAAATCCATGGGTCTCGGCCCTTGGGCCATTCGTGCTCTTCTCACAAAACACGTCTCAAGTCGTTTGAAATCTTGACCTGAATCTGTGAGTGGCAGGTTAAGTCTCTACATGATAAAGTTGGCGTTTGCATTTTGTTATTGCGCTCCGAAACAAAATGCGACTGCCATAGAAGCATGTTTCTCTAGTAGTAGATGTATCACCTTGCTTTTTTGCTCGGCCCCAACTCAATATAAGAAAAAACAGATTCACATTGACTTGCCTATGGTACCAGACGTATTTCTTAGCTGAGCTTCAGCTTTGTCAATATTTGCCATTCAAAACTTACAGAGGTTGCAAGCATTCCAGGCTATTGGAGCATTCACTCCTTAGAGTTAAATCAAAAATAATTTGCTGTAGATCTTCTTCAGTTGTTGCGCCATCCAAATCTGGTCTGGATGCACTGGGGCGGAGTGCAATTTCTTGCTCTGACATCTTTCACATTGCGGATGCATTTTTTTGGAGGTCTAAAAAACAAAAATGTCTAAAATTTGTATTTTTTGAACTAAGAAGCGTCCTCGAATGCAAAAGGAACGTTTTCAGTTCAGGATATCACTGTTTTGGTGATGATCTCAATAATCTAATAGGACAAACTCTATTAAGGATTTTGAAACTATGACAGCTTTGACAGGCTGCCCTAAATTTTGTGTAGGCTGCAAGTAGGCTCAAACGACGCAGAAAACAAAGAGCTTTAATGAAAAAACCGTTTTTCAAAATAGGTAGAGAATTGAGCAAGAATTTTGTCTTTTCAACAAATTTTTGAAAAAACATGTTTTGAAAGCTACAAAATCGCAGAACAAACAACAATTACAAACAAAATCGATTTTTTAAATAAAATTAACTTGGAGGACGGACTTGGAGGACGCTCGCACGGACCTACCATATTGGGGGCAAAAATTTTGCATAATTCGGGGTGGCGGGGGCGGGGGGCGGAAGTACCACGTAATGTGATAATTTGGGGAGTGGGGGGCGGGGGAGGCAGTGAGTAGCATTCCATTCCATTTAAAAATGAGCTGAAAAAAATGCATGGAAATGGATGAAATTCCGGAGGGTAAATTCCATTTCCATTTTCCAGGTATTTCATTTCCATGTGCTACTCCATACTTTTCTTCGGGTCCCGATTTTCTGAGCAAAAAGGCAGTGGCACTTCACCAAAACAAGGCACCAAAAAGTGATTGAGCAACAATCATGCGACTACTGGCATCGGAATCATTTGTAAAGCTTCAAAAAGACTGAGATTCGACCTTGCAAAAGCATGAGACTTTAGACAGGGAGGCCAGACTATGAAACGGGAACAACTAGAATGTTGGAATGGCAAGATTGGAATGGGACTTAAGCAGTAGGCCTGGGTGTGAGGGGAAGAAGAGGAGGGTGGAGAGGCCAACTAGGGGGCAAGGAGCTTGGAGGGTCCAAGTGGCGGGGGCGGTGGGAAGGGTGGAGGGGGAGGGGAGGGTCTCACAGTCTCATGTTGCTTCAACTTTGTTGCTGCACTTTTTGCTGTTTCAATATTGCCGACAAAAAGAAATGTCCGAAAAAAATCACAAAAGGGATTAGCTTTTCATTTCATTTCACTATCATTTCATTTCATTTCAGGCAGCACCTGGAAATCACCTAGAAATGCAATGCCAAAACGGAGATTCGCCCTACCTGAAATGGGAATGAAATGAATCGAAATTTTTCCAGGTGCTTTTCACTGGGGGGAGGGGGTGCCGAACCTACCAAGGGAAAAATTGATCTGAGGACCCATAAACATAAAAAATTTTCTGCCAAAAATTGACAATTTTTGTAATTTTCTTACCTAAATTTGTTCTTTTTGTCACCTAATATTCTAATTTTTATAGTACCGTCCTTTTTGTTTGCAATTTTTAGTAACGTAGTTAAAACTTGGTATATTTACTCGAGGTGACCAAATCTGCGCTTAGTTGTAGTCTTGGTCTTAAGCTTAGTTTTAGGCTTACTCCTAAATATAGTAAAAAAATCGCACAAAAAACCAACTGGCATTGAGCCCGGCATTCCCGGTATAATTTTGTAACAATCCGGCATGGCGTTGTATTCCGCGGCATTTCGCTGAAACTTTGAGACATTTCAGCCACTTTAAGTGTGAAGAGAAACGCAGGGAGCACATGTTGTCCTGGCTGCACAGGGATAACAAGGCCAGGGACAGGAGTTTCAGCACTGTCAAAGCTGGCAGAGTCATTGCTTCAGGGTTTGGCGGGAGACTTTGAATGATACCTGACTTTAAGAGCAAGCCTGGCTGGGAAACTCTCCAGATTTAGCGAAAGTTTCTTTGACCCAGTCCGCCTCTTTTGTTGCCCGGTTCACACAGATGCTGTTTAGGAATTGAAAGACTGCGATTACTTTGAAAAGGCGGCTCTTTTGTACCGCAACACAATCCCACCAGCTTTCTAGATGCTCGGTGTTTGCTTCTATTGCTTCTAGGTGTGGTTCTTGAACCAAAGCTTCATTTCAGCCCCCAACCAAGGAAAACAAATTTAAGGCTATTTTGTGGGAAAATTATGTTAATGCAAGTTCACCATAGGGCTGCAAACAAACATAACACAAAGTTCCCCAGAAATAATTGATTTGAAATCAGTGTTTAACGAAAGTATTTTACGTAGCCGCAAAACCTTGTTATTGGGCTGGCGCGAGCGAGCGTTAGCGAAGTGTCAGTGCCCAGCCCCTCTTTTCGACCCAGGTGACACTCCGCTAAAGACACTCCGCTAAAGCTCCGTTCCGCGCTGACACTCCGCTAAAGCTCCGTTCGCGCCAGCCCAATACATGCACTGTTTGTTTTTTTCTCATTTTTTCGAAAAAGTTTTTCACACCTCGAAAGTACACATCCAATAAAATCAATGTTCAGTTTACACAGCAGTTTGGTCGGTCAACATTTACCATTGCTTTTACTGCTGCATTTGAAAAGATGCTTTGCGGCTTGTGCAATGTCAAACTTAAGTGCAACAAGCAAATACGCACAGCCAATAAATTTCGAATTCAAATGATTTTCCTAGTTTTTCATTAACGAATCAATTGAAGCAGGATGCAACGCTTGGAATATCACATTGGATGCCTGAAACTACGCCCCTTCTCATGTGCTGACTGTGGTGCTACCAGAGTTTTACGGCATGACCTGAGAGCACACCAGAAGTCTTCGGAAAACCGCAGGATAGTCAACATATACCAAACCTTTTGAACCTTTACCTTTCCTTTTGAACAAACTGGACGAAGATAAAGCTATTCACAGCGGCTTTACTGACTGTTTCAATGTGCATGCTGGTTTATCAATTGATAATCAAATATAATCCTTTGTTGATAATCAAAAAATGTCAAAAACGCTGTGATAGAATTGTAAATCAGTTACTTTCGTGTTTTTGGTTTTATCCAACCCAAAAACGGATTGAATGCTCTGAAAGTCCATCACTAGCCAGGAGGAAAAAAGCATTCAATGCGAGAAGCTAAATCGGCAAAAAAGCAAAATACTGGTTTGTCAACCAGTTACTGCTAGGATATCTGGGTATTTTTTACCATAAGCACAGAGGTGGCTAGCTGGCTATTGTTGGATTTGAAATGCGTCGTAAAGGTCATTCTTGAATGAAACATGCGAATTTCGGGCAGTTCGGGGAGGCGACTTCACAATATTCGTAAAATATTATAGTAAAAATATAGTAAAAATTACAGCGAAAAGATTTCCTAGAGACTTATAAGCTATCATTTCATTTGCTCTGAAACTTTAGCCTTTGCTTCAGATAATGTGCCAGATCAGATAATTAATAATTGATAGATTTGCCTTTGCCTTTTAGCCTAAAATTTATGGCGAAATGAACAGAATATTTTTGCCGCCCATTTTTGCTAATCCGATCAAAGGCGGTGGTGCCAGTCAGACAGGGAAGCCGTGGCCCGGCTTAGCGCTAAGTAGGCGGCAGCATTTCCCTCAAGCAGAACGCTGATCTCAGTTCCGATTCATTCGAACAATCATGACAGATTTTGCTAACTGGCGTAGCTCTTCGGTTCTCACATTTCTCTTCCATTGACATTAAGGAACTCAAATAGGCTTGTATTTCAGGATCGAAAATTGCGACAGGAAGAAATCGCTCAAGCCCAAAAGGCAAAGCACAGCATCAAATGCATTTCACTTCTCCTTCTCACAATTGAGGTTTTGATGTATGACTTCTGAATCGTCCGTTTCATGTTATTTTCACAAAAAAAGGTGGAACAAATTTATGAAAACAAGTATAGAACTTGGAAGACGGAATCACAATTTGCGGGATAGAATTTTGGGATTGAGTCCGATATTGATTGACATGGAGCATTTAAGTTAAGCTACCAACATGAACAAGCGTTTTTACGGATAATTATTTTTCATGAATAATTTTAAAAGCTCATAAATTCCTGAGAGTACGATACTGGCTCTTTTCTATTCCGACTGTTAGCTTTGCATTTGATCTTTTTTCATTGAGCGAAACGGAATCACAGAGTGCCCTGACACCATTGCTGGTACGCTACAGTCGAGTTCGCGACCTGGAAGGTGATCAGTTGTATCTGGCCAGTACAGTTGTCTTCCTGACCGAAGTGACCAAGCTGATAACCTGTCTCTGTGTCCTCTATTTCCTGGTCGAGCCTAATCTGAAAAGGTGTCTACTTTTTTTATTTCCAAGCAGAGCCTTAGCTAGCTTTTTGAAGCCTGCTTCGCAGCGTTGCCTATTCGCTGTTGGCAGAGCCTAGAGAAACGCTGAAGTTCTGCATCCCTTCCTGCCTCTACCTGCTCCAGAACAACCTTGCCTTCCTGGCCTTGTCCAATCTGGAAGCGACCACCTTCTGCGTAGGACTTTTTATGGCACATATTATATGTATTCTACATTTGATTATGATTCTACAATGCCAATCATAAGTATTGCCTAAAAATTAAGGCCTGTTTTGAAATACACTAGTTCAGAAAGAAACGAGGTTTAAAATGGTTTGCCATAATTAAAGGGGGCATAGAAATGCAGTTTTTTTGAGGTGAGCTATCAGCTGAAGATTGTGCCGACGGCATTTTTCTTCGTGTACATCCTAGGAAGACGACTTTCACGGGTGCAAATCGGCGCGTTGCTGCTTTTGCTCACCGGCGTCGCCTTGGTTCAATTCAGTGACCAGAGTCTGCCAGAGGAGTTCGACCAAGAAGGCTAGCTATATTTCAATTCTTTGAATTCAGATTCTATTTCAATTATTCCAAAAATCCCTCCTAGCCCGTTCGACGCCTGAGCCAATTTATTATCTTTTGCAAATCCTTTGCAAAACGACTAAACCATGTTGCTGGATGTGTGTGTACTTTCAAACAGTTAAATTTCTAATATTTTGAAGAAAATTCCGTTTATAGGCTATAAAACTGCGCAATTTCCTGACTGAAACTTGGTACACGCATGTTTCAATTAATCGTTAACCCAACGCTTGGGAACCGAGTAGCAATATTGGATGGGAAATTGTGATCACATAGCAAAAACTCTGTCATTAGTTTTTCTTTTCTTTTTGTTTCTTGACAATGGCGACTCAAAAAGATGATAATTGCGTCATTGGATTGTATTTCAGGAACACAAAGCAAACTGGTAGGTTTCGGTGCAGTGTTAGCGATGGCTTTAATCAGCAGCTTTGCTGGAGTCTACTTCGAAAAGGTTCATTTATTCGCAGCTCAGCAAAAAAATTCCTCAGTTATCAGCCGCTTGCAGGTTTTGAAGGAGTCCAAGGCCAACTTGTGGATGCAGAATGTCCGCATGGCCTTGTTGGGAATCCCATTTTCTCTGGTCCAGTTTCCAAAGATCTCATTTCATATCGACAAGATGAAGCTAGCTATTACAGTTGACAGTTTTGACCAAAGACGCAGCGGTGGTGGTAAAAGAGGGTGGAATTTTTGCGGGTATTGATGGGCTGGTGGCGCTCACAATCATTCTGCACGCCAGCGGTGGCCTAATTGCCTCATTCGTTGTCAAATACGCGGACAACATTCTCAAGGTTTCGTCTTTTCAGTCCAAAGTTTTCTTACCATCGTTAAACCTTAGCCAGTGTGTTCCTCTTCTTTAACGTTCGAATGAGTTGGCGAAAAAAGAGCCATCTGCTTTATCATAGCCAAAACACCTAGTTCAAAAGAAAAAACCAAAAAAATTCAAATTAAATTAAAAAAAAATTTAAAAAATAAAATTAAAAATTAAATTAAATTAAAAAAATTAAATTAAAAATTAAATCAAAATATAGGCCTACAGCCAGTCGGCGGCAATTCTGCTGTCGCTGGGCCTGCTGCGATTTCGACCGGAGTTGAAGTTCCTGGCCGGTACTGGCCTGGTCATTCTCTCCATCTGCATCTACCAGCGATATCCCCCGCCCCCTGCCTCCTTCCCTCCAACCAATCGCTTCAACGTCAGAAACAAAGGGGAGGTTTAAGAAGCATGGTTGAGAAGCAAATAATTCGCCTTTAGTCTTGTGCTCAAGACAACGTTGAGGTTGAAATATTATGCTATTTTATGTAACAAGGTGTTCTCGGCTGTTGCCAAGATGCGCGGCCTCACCTCAAGACACCTCCTAGACGAAAATTCATGGCAAAATTCAACCGATCTCAATGAATAACCATGAATTATACATGTTCAAATTTTTGAAACATCAAGATTTTTGGTTTTTGACCATAAATAGAGCAATACTAAAAATTTCAAATATTTCTCTTACCAGCTTCAAGACATTACTATTTCGGACATACATTCCACAAATCAGCTAATTTCATTGAAAAACCATAGACTTATGCATGTTCAAATTTTTGAAACATCAAGATTTTGGGTTTTTGACAATAAATCGATAAATAATTAATATTTCAAAAATTCCTTTTGTCAGCTTCAAGATATTACTTTGCCGGAAGTACCTGCAAAAATTCAGCAAATTTCATTGAAAAACCAGTGATTTATGATTTTTCGTATTTTGAAACATCAAAAAATTGAGTTTTGGGCGAAATTCAAAAAATTACGCCAAGCGCCAAAAATGGTCCCGAGGCACCGCCTAGACGGACCTTCTTGCAAAAAATCAGCCATTTTCGTTGAAAAACCGAGGAGTACGGGCCTCGGACACACACATATATATATATATATGCGGAAAGACGGACACAAAAATGAGGTAACGGGTTAAGCTGGCCTTGGCCGCCCACCGCTTCGGGCAGGGCGCCAGAGCTCCTCCGGCCTCCGGGCACGGGTGCTACGGCCCCTACGCTTCGCCTAGCATGCTTCGCATGCTAGGCTACGCTCCGGGGCCTCCGCACCCATGCCCTCCGGCCTACGGAGCTCTGACTGCCCTGCCCTCCGCGGCAGGCGGCCTTCGGCCGCGCAAAA
>JASANA010007226.1:0-27267 GCA_030248095.1 Ptycholaimellus sp. GST1_10
CCGTCGCGACCCCAGTCTCAGGAGGACGGTGGACGCCGTCCAAAGAGTATGCGCCTCTCCCCTCCCCCACCTACCAGGTCAAGTCAAAAATTTATACACAAGTTAATGACCCTTAGACCTAATTTGTGTTAAATTTCCAGCTCAAAAGGTATTAGTGGGCCTGAGAAATGATGCTGCAAACTTGGTCAAAAATTTTTGTTCGCGAGCAGCCATTTTGATTTTTGAGTGACTTTACTAAAATGAGTATTTTTCAAGTTCTGCTCAATAAATAATGCTCTCAATTTACACACTTACTAAACAAGGTTTGGGCTACCTTGTATAAACAATTCAACTTTCTAGCTTTCACTGGGCTGGAGAAATAAATTTTCAAAACTAGGTGTACGGACGAGGAGTGCCCCCCTCTGTACCTACTTTTTTGAAACATAGTTTGTCTATACCATGTTCGTCATGCTACTAGTTAGACTAAACCACTATATAGGGCGTAGCCAACACAAAAACTAAAAGGCTCGTCCTTTGACTGTGGCAGTACCTACTAGTTACTCTATACCGAGTTCATTGATGTTTTAAGGTGCTCAACTCGGTAAGGACTAACAAGTAGGTACTGCCACAGTCAAAGGACGAGCCTTTTAGTTTTTGTGTTGGCTACGCCCTATATAGCGGTTTAGACTAACTAGTAGCATGACGAACACGGTATAGACTAACTATGTTTCAAAAAAAGTAGGTATTTAGTTGTTTAGAAAACAAGTATATGGCGCATAGCGCAATAGGTGACCGCGGAGCGCATCTCCCTTTCTCATTTCTAAAATTTCTTTCCTTCCCTAAAACTTTATTACCATTCAGGAAACACTTTTGTCCAAATCCATTTCAACCTTTCTAACCAAAAAATTAATGTTTCAAATGCTCCGGGACCGATTCCACCCCTCCAGATCTTCGTAAAATTTTATTACCTTTAAGCAAAAAAAGTTTGTACAAATCTGTTGAGAATTCGCCATGTCTTAACATACCCCGTTTTTCAACATTTCTACCCAAAAATTTAATGTTTCAAATGCTCCGTGACCGATTCCACCTCTCCAGATATTCCTAAAATTTTATTACCTTTCAGGGAAAAGTTTTTCAAAATCCGTTGAGAATTGACCCTTTAACAGCATACCCAAATTTGTAACCTTTCTACCCAAAAAAGTAATGTTTCAAATGCTCCAAGACTTGTACCTCCCGTCCTGTTCTTCATAAAATGTTTTTAATTTTCAGCAAATAAAAGTTTGTCGAAATCCGTTGAGAATTCGCCATTTCTAAGCATACCCCCTTTTTCAAAATTTCTACCCAAAAAAAGTAATGTTTCAAATGCTCCAGGACTTGTTCCACCCGTCCAGTTCTTCCTAAAATGTTATTACTTTTCAGCAAAAAAAAAGTTTGTCCAAATCCGTTGAGAATTCACCATTTCTCAGCATAACCCATTTTTCAAAATTTCTACCCAAAAAGTAATGTTTCAAATGCTCGGAAACCGGTTCCACCCCTCCAGATCTTCCTAAAATAGCATTGCCTTTCAGGGAAAAAAAATTTGTCAAGATCCGTTGAGAAGTCGGCCAGGACCAGCATTTCCAGATACATATATATATCAGGACAAAAGTTCAGTAACCTCTAGAGACCGCGGAGCGGCCCTTCGGGCCGCTCCGCGGTCAAAAATTCCTTGAAATTAAATTTCGAGATATGTAAAAATAAGCATTTTAAGCTAATAAAATTTTTTTCAATATATACCCTTTGTGGGGTGTATCTCTTGGGGGAGGGTGTATCTCTTGGGGGGAGGGTGTATCTCTTGGGGGGAGGGTGTATCTCTTGGGGGGAGGGTGTAACCTTTGGGGGGGGTTCACCCCATCAGCCATGCGGACAGACGGACGACAAATGGGGTAACTGTTAAAGCGGGCTTTGGCCGCGTAAAATCTCATTCAGGAGGGCGCATTATTTCAAACTACTGTCACATTGTAGTAAGCTTGACATGCGTAAATTATGATGTTATGCTCGTTTGCTTCTTATAAAATAATACGTTTAAACAGTTTCTTGTTTCTTTTTAAACAGTTTTGCAACGTCATCGAATTTCTTTGCACTATTAATGGCTAAAAAAGAATGATGTATATTTATTTTCTTGGTGCCTCTGACCCGTCTATTTTAAATTGATCTTTATAAAAGATTGTATGTTCAATTAATGTCTATTTATTGCTAACCTTTTCCTAATGTTTAACAGTGGCGAACATTTTTCCTTGACACAACGTTCCTGTAAGAGGTACGTTTCTGAAAGATCACTTTGCGGTTAGAATGTTTCGATAAATGGGAGAATGTTTGATGTGATGCATTCTTATCTTATTTGTAATTGTTGAACGTTGTTGCTCTTTTGCAATTTTGATATTTTGACGCAATGCAGTGACGATGTTAAACATAAATTAATGACTGGGTTTAATAAATTACTGATTTTTGATAAAAGACGATGAATATTAATTTATGATAAATATGTGCTGTCTGATTAATAATTGATTTATGATAAACATGCTTTCTGACACAACAAATGGTTTCTGATATGGGCAATAATATAATAAATCTAGATAAATCTTGTTGGATGCAGTCAGTTGAGTAGTTTTACGTGTTTTCTGACCTCTAGAAACATCATAAATCCAAGTAGGGATCTAAATCAAATCAAAGGGTTATCAAAAATCGCTTTCTGATGGACAATTTAAAACAGCTTGCTTCTTGCTTTGTCGAATATTACCCCCAACGGGCTAACGATACTTGGTCATTTTCCTGCATATATAGAATTAGCCAAGCAAAATAACGCATCGCATTTAAACATACCCAGCAATCACTGGAACACTCTTACCAAGGAAGAAGCGTGGACCATTAACAAGTATTTTTTGGATTTTATTGCCACCAGGGGAGACAGAATCATTTTAAGCGTCCCAAAACAGCGCGTTAGATCCGAATCCTATCTGCAAATGGAATTAAGTTATCTTACCAAGCACTGTAACTATTTTTTTATAAATCAGTGGGGCCTATATAAAAAAGCTGTATACGCAGAACCCCGAATGGCAAAATTTGTTGACAGCTGTCTTGGTATATCCTATCACAAACTTAACAATGCTCTATCTAAATATTCATCCTAAGGTGGCCAAAATTTTCTGGGCTCTCTTAGCTCTTTAAAGGTTCAAAATTTTGTAAGTATAATTTCATGATAAGAGTGTCAAATTTAATTTCATCACCTTAGAGCCCAAGCTAGTTTCATGATAAGATGTATCACATGAATTTCATTACCTTGATGCCCAAGCTAACTTGATTGCAAGCATTATAAAGAGACCAGCTAAGAGAGAAAAAACACTGAAGCGGAGATTCACAATTTCAGTAATGTCATCCAATTTAAACAGCCAAAGGCCAAAAAACAGCCTAACACCCAATACAATGCTTTAAGATGAAGTTGATGATGAGCGGCTTGTACACCACAGCCTGGCAGAAGCCCATGAAGACAATGTAGGAGCAAATGGACACAAGATTCGTAATCTAAGCCCCAATTTACCTATATGGTGCGGTTATTGAAGCCAAAAACCCTTTAAAATGCCCCAAGACGAAGTTGATGATGAGCTGCTTGTACACCACGGCCTGGTAGAAGCCCATGAAGACAATGTGTAAGCAAATGGACGCAAGATTCGTAATCTACGCCCCAATTTATCTATATAGTGCGGTTATTGAAGCCAACAACCCTTTAAAATGCCCCAAGAAGAAGTTGATGATGAGCTGTTTGTACACCACGGCCTGGTAGAAGCCCATGAAGACAATGTGTAAGCAAATGGACGCAAGATTCGTAATCTACGCCCCAATTTACCTATATGGTGCGGTTATTGAAGCCAAAAAACCCTTTAAAATGCCCCAAGACGAAGTTGATGATGAGCTGCTAGTACACCATGGCCTGGTAGAAGCCCATGAAGACAAGATTTGCACCTATGGTTGTTTGGTATCAAATCGTATCTATTTTTTGAGCTGCTTTCATATCTAGACTCAAAATTAACTTAAAACATTGCCACTGGGCAGCATATCTTTTTTAGATTTCTTACAGTGCACCCTATAGGTCAGAAATGGCCAATTTTTTTCCCCAAAATTTCAATATTTTACAGACAGGTTTGGTGTAGTGTTTCGCAAGGATTTCGAATCTGTGCTTGTTTAGCCCTCCGAGCATCCTAGCAAACGCTATTCAAGATTTTAGATTTTTTTGTAAGGGTCCCCCCTTACGTTCAATCGAATTTCCAACCTCCATTTCAGCATAAAGGAGGCCGAAAATCAAATTTCTGGACCCACCATGCCATCCTCCAGGGTCGATATACTATAGTGACATTGATACTGGAGCCCCAGATATTGCCAGTATGCCTCCCAGTCAGAATGTACTGCGGACGGCGGATGGCGGATGGATAACGGACGGACACTTTTTAAAAAGTTTTTTCACCATAACTTGCCTAATTCTCAACCAAATTTGACAATTTTTTGACCGCGGAGCGGCCCGAAGGGCCGCTCCGCGGTCTATGGAGGTTACTAAACTTTTGTCCTCATATATGTATATATATATCTGGAAATGCTGGCCCCGGGCGAATTCTCAACGGATCTTGACAAACTTTTTTTTTCCTGAAAGGTAATGCTATTTTAGGAAGATCTGGAGGGGTAGACCCGGAATTTGAACACTTGAAACATTACTTTTTTGGGTAGAAAGGCTTGAAAACTGCAATATAGCGTTTTCGCGCTGTAGCACCTTTAATCTTGAGAATTGCACAGAAGACTTGCGTTTTTTTGTTCACAAGTCGTATATAACGATTCCAAATGTATGCTTACTTTTGAATATGGTTGAGAAACCACAGACTTTTCATCTTGAGTGACAAACTTTCACGCACAGCAATATCATAAATACTCAGTAGCAACTGAACGGCCAAGAATTGCACAGAAGACTTTGATTTTTTGATTCACAAGTCATATATAACGATTCCAAATGTATGCTTACTTTTGAATATGGTTGAGAAACCACAGACTTTTCATCTTGAGTGACAAACTTTCATGCACAGCAATAGCATAAATAATCAGTAGCAACTGAACGGCTGATAATTGAACAGAAGACTTGCGATTTTTTGTTCACAAGTCGTATATAACGATTCCAAATGTATGCTTACTTTTGAATATGGTTGAGAAACCACAGACTTTTCATCTTGAGTGACAAACTTTCACGCACAGCAATAGCATAAATAATCAGTAGCAACTGAACGGCTGATAATTGAACAAAAGACTTGCGTTTTTTTGTTCACAAGTCGTATATAACGATTCCAAATGTATGCTTACTTTTGAATATGGTTGAGAAACCACAGACTTTTCATCTTGAGTGACAAACTTTCACGCACAAAAATAGCATAAATAATCAGTAGCAGCTGAACGGCCAAGAATTGCACAGAAGACTTTGATTTTTTGATTCACAAGTCATATATACCGATTCCAAATCTGTGCGTACTTTTGAAAATGGTTGAGAAACCACAGACTTCCCCTCTTGAGTGACAAATTTCACGCATGCCAATAGCATCAATAATCAGTAGTTTTCGGCATCTGCTACAGGTGAATGTGGAAGGGGAATACGCTCCGCGGTCACCTATTGCGCTTTGCGCCATATACTTGTTTTAATTGAAACTCTGTGTCTGCTGCGTCTGTTGAGCCTACTCAGAGCTCTTTAACATGCCCACGGAATATTTGGCAGGCAATCAAATTTTCAAAAGCCGTAATAGGATTGGTCCTTGGCTAAGAGGGGACCATGCTTCCGCTCCGCTCGCACAGCCCCAATAAATCAGAAACCATAAATTACCAATCTTTGATAAACAACAATGACTAAAAATGATACTAGTATAACATGGGGTTCATTTGCACCAAGTGGCTGAACCCATGAGGTGAACTGCCGCCCCTTAAAATGTGGCCTAAACAAACTCTCTCCTATGAGTAAAATAATTACAAAAGGTAGCAACCTAAATCCATAAGTATAGCACGTTAGTTTATATAAAACGGCTACCTAGTCAGCTGATGTTTCCTGAAATATGGGGTCTGGGACCTAGGGGTTTTTTGGGGTGAATACTTGGGGCCAAGTCCTGGGCGGCAGTTCAAAAATGGCATAACTCGAGTTCTACTGAAGCTTTTTACATGATTCAAACGCTGTTTGAACTGGAATTTCATTGCCAGAATGATAGTGCACAGCATGAGGTTAATTTTGGACTACCAGAAACCCAATTTCAATTTTTGGATTTTGAAACATCAGACTGGTGGAATTGTGCGAAATTGTAAAAAAAATTCAATTTGATGGCCAGATTCATGTTCAGCATCAAAAATTACCTACTGGGGCCCAAAGTTAGAACCAATTTCCCAAAAATTACCCATAACTCAAATTTTGGGCTTTAAAACATTAGGTTTATGGGTCATAACTCGAGAGCAAATTATTTCCGCCAAGCTCCGCAATCATGGCCTGATGCGGCCAACATTTCTGACATTCCCTGAAAAAAATGAGCAAAAACGGTTGAGAAACCATGGATGAATTCATGCGATCATCTATATATATTAGTTTTAAGCTAATTGTATTCATTTCAATTATTGTTTGTTTCAACAGCCAGTTGCACTATTTGTAATGCACGAAGCATCAAACCAATTTTAAATGACATTGAGTGGTTTTTGTATAAACAAAATATGTGTTGTTAGTGTTTATTTTGATAATAACTGCAAAATGAAAGTGGTTACTGGATCCAGCTGCAATTTGGTATTTTGCTCAATTTGGATCTAGACTTATGAATATTTTTTCAGTTTGTTCAGCCAGGAGTCACCTGCAATTTGGTATTTTGCTCAATTTGGATCTAGAATTATGAATAGTTATTCAGTTGTTTCAGTCTGGAGTCAGCTGCAATATTGTCAATTGTTCTATTAGGATCTACAATTATGATTATATAATTTGTGTTGACCTAATTAGAATCATAGTAAATATTGTGTCATTTATCAAACAGTTGCATTATTTGTTATGTACAAAGCATCAACTCATTTTTTAAAATACACTGAGCAATTTACGTAGCACCAAACAATGTTTTGATAGTGTTAATATTAAGAATTATTGCAAATTGAAAGAGTTGATTTTTAGATAGGGAAATATTTAAGTATAACTGTTTGATCAGTGTTTAACTGAGTGTAGTCCTGCATAAAACCAAATAATTGGCAGAACATTACTCTGGGAATGTACAATTAGTTTTAAGCTAATTCTATTCATATCAATTATTCTTTGTCTCAACATCCAGGTGCATTTTTTGTAATGCACAAAGCATCAAATCAATTTTAAATGACACTGAGCGGTTTTTGTATAAACAAAATATGTGTTTTTAGTGTTTATTTTGATAATAATTGCAAAATGAAAGTGGTTACTGGATCCAGCTGCAATTTGATATTTTGCTCAATTTGGATCTAGAATTATGAATATTTTTTTCAGTTTGTTCAGCCAGGAATCACCTGCAATTTGGTATTTTGCTCAATTTGGATCTAGAATTATGAATAGTTTTTCAGTTTGTTCAGTCTGGAGTCACCTGCAATATTGTCCATTGTTCTATTAGGATCTACAATTATGCATGTATAATTTGTGTTGACCTAATTAGAATCATAGTAAATATTCCAGGGTTGCTAAATCTAATCTTTAGACATGTATTCATGCAAAATATCACTGGTCATTTTTTGGCAGCAAGTTCGATTTTCGCCCTATGCTATAACATGGACGAAGTGACCAAAAACGTTTTGTCTTAAAACAAATACACTCAAAAATAATCTTATCATGACCAATACACACCATATTCTGAATTATAAGCCTTTGTAAAATGATGGTCATTTGAGACCAAAAATTGGTCAAATTTGGCAGCTTGCGAATTCTTTAAATGAAAAACTTTAGTTTTTAATACAATTTTTAGGATTTTTTTACTATTACATATATGTATTTGGAAGTGCTTGTAAGGACGAATTCTCAATGGTTCTTGACAAACTTTTTTCCTGAAAAGTAACCATATTTTAGAAAGATCTGGAGGTGTAGACCCGGAACCTGAGCTGAGCAATTGAAACATTACTTTGCTGGGTACAAAGGCTTGAAAATTGCAATATATGGTCTTGCGGTGTAGCAACTTTATTCTTGATAATTGCATAAAATACTTAGATTTATTGATTCATAATTCATATATGCCGTGTCAAAAGGTGCACTTACTTTTGAAATTGGTTGAGAAACCACAGGCTTTTCCTTTTGAGAGACAAAGTTCACCCTCACAACAATAATCTACTTAATATTTGGCTTTTGCTACATGTCAGCTTCACCTTCCGCTGTGTTCTGCGTTCTGCTTTGACCTGTCGCGTTTTGCAGCATATACTTGTTATGCGTTTGAAATTGCTTTTTATTTTTATTTCAACAAGACATGTGAATTAATTTAAGCAGTAAAAAGGTCACGAACAAAAGGGGGAATTATGAAGCATAAATAAAATATTCATAGGGATTATCGTTTTCTTTAGTTTTTCTAAATTTCCCATGTCTACTGCATTAGTTGGAACAAAGCAAGATGCTAGAGGTCGATCTTCTTCCTTCTTGGGTTGCATGCTGCTGATTTTGATGTCTTTTTGTTTGGATTCCACTTGTTTCTGTTTGTTATTAGTTGTTTTCGGTTTTTGTTTCTCATTAGTTTTTTGTTCTTCTTTCTTTCGTTTTTCTTCTTCCTTCTTTTTTTGCGTTTCTTCTTCTTTCTTCTTGCCATTTTATTCAGACTTAACCATTTTCAAATCAGCCAAATTTTCTTGATTTCTGATCATTAAAAGTTAGTTCTAAGAGCAATTATTAAATATTTCTAACAAAAATAGTTAAACAGGACTATCAAAATAAAGAATAATTTATTTTAATGTTTTGATTTTCTTTAATGATGAGGCTTTATATAGTATTAAGATTTTCTATAATGTTAATATGGTATGTTTAAATAATTGGTTACTAGCTCAGATGCTATGTTTATAACTTCTACACTATTAAGATTACACAGTTTCTAACCTTATTCAATCTGTTCAGTGTAGAACACTGCTGCAACATGGACATTTGTAAAATTTAGATCCACAATTATTGATTGTTCTCCAGTTAGTTCAGTGTGGAACCCTGATGCAATATGGGCATTTGTTAAATTTAGATCAACAATTATGGTAAGTTCTTCAATTAATTAGTGTGGATCCCTTCTGCAACATTGTCATGTGTTCAATTTGGATCTACTAGTATGTTGTTGAACATTTTCTAAATTGTCAAGATTTTCTAGTATGTTAAGATTTTTGATAATGTCTTGACTATCTAGAATTTTAAGATATTCTAAAATGTTAAGATTTTTTAATGGTTGGATTTTTTATCTTGTTGGCAATTATTCATATGTCAATTGCTATTTGAGTTGAAATTATTTTGTTTTGAAACATATGAAACCTCAGCAATAAATATAGAATGTTCTTTTAAAATACTGAGCAATTTGTTTTAATGTATGCAACGCCCTAAAAGTGGAACTTTTCAAAAAAGTAAAGAAACAAGGAAGTAAATTATTTAGATAATGAAAATTTCTGATGGGTTCAAAATTTAGAAAAATCGGTGGAGATTGGGTTGACACCAAATGAGATTTTCTCATTCTATAATACATTTGATATAAATCAACATCCAATACATATAAATAGGTGAATCTTAATGGATAGTATTAGTGAACTAACTGCACACGGGAAATGCTATTCTAGATACCTACCCATATATACCCTTGTCAAAATATACTGAGTTGATGTGACCTTCAGATTTGAAATAAATTCACTTTCAGGAAACCTTGATCGAAGATTCTCGTTTATGTACTGAAAAGCAGGGCTTATCAAATATAAATTCAGGTATTTTATGATTGATTTAGTAAACAGAGCTAGAAAAATTGCTATTTAAAAATGCGCCAAGTAAATTGAAAGCATTTAACAATGGCAAAATAAATGTCTATGTACTCCCCTAAGCCAAACTTTTCAACACAGCTCCTGGAGTATAAATGTCCATATTTTTCATTTCTGTGACAGTTTTTAACGTCACTTTCCTACGCTGGGCTCATTTCTGCCAATAAAAACAACAAGTATATGGCGCAGAACGCAATTTGTGACCGGGGAGCTTCACAGCCCACAACTTCCCAGGCAACTTAGCAGCAATTCCATGCCAATACATTTTACATTTTTAATGCTCATTTTTAATTTTTCAATGAAAGTAATGTTTCAAATGCTCCGGGACCGCTTCCACCCATCCAGATCTTTCTAAAATGTTATTACCTTTCAGCAAATAAAAGTTTGTCCAAATCCGTTGAGAATTCGCCATTTCTCAACATACCCCATTTTTCAACCATTCTACCCAAAAAAGTAATGTTTCAAATGCTCCGGGACCGGTTCCACCCATCCAGATTTTTCTAAAATGTTATTACCTTTCAGCAATAAAAAGTTTGTCCAAATCCGTTGAGAACTCACCATTTCTCAACATACCCTATTTTTCAACGTTTCTACCCAAAAAATAATGTTTCTAATGCTCAAATTCCGTGTGTACCCCTTCAGATCTTCCTAAAATAGTATTACCTTTCAGGAAAAAAAGTTTGTGCATTTCCAGACACAGATATATATATTCGTCAAAAAATATTGAAAAGCTCTGGAGTTATAGTGTATTGTATTTGGGGTACGAATAAATATACCCCCCCACGGTATATATATGCTAGGATGCCTGTATCAATATGCTCCTGGAACTTATTTTAGTAGACAGTGCCCCCATTGGTTGCGAGGTGGGCAGAGGCGGGTGCGGCGCGGTGGAAGGCTTGGCTAAAGTTGGATGCCGATTGTACTGCATGGGAGTTGAAAGTGAGTGGGACGATGATTCAGCCTTCAGGGCTGCGGGAGATGGACATGAGAATGTGCTCGGTGTGGTGTTCTGCCTCAGTGTTGGCGTGGGCTTGGCGGTCTACCAGCTCTAGGTTGGACTGACGGGTGACAAGCCTGGAGAGGCTGGCCTGGATGAGGAAGCTGCAGGGTGGTTTGGGACCTGAGCTCGGAACACCAGTGACAGAGACGCGGAGGGTGATGTCAAAGGGTGAGCCAGGTATGTATTTTCAAGGGATTTATCAATTGTAATATACTAAATTAAAGGTGATTGTTAAGAAATTTGGGGCGCGCTGTCGCAGTTCTCAACAGCAGGGGCGTCAATATCCAGGGAATTATCCAAGTATATGTCAAATATACTGACCAACTATAGAAAGTGATGATGGTTGGAAGAGGAAGCTAAGGGTCGTCGAGCTGCTTCCCTCTGCTCCCAATAGCTGAATTTCTGCAGTGGCTGAGGCAGTGACTGAAACAGGGCAGTCCTGTGCAGGCGGGTAGTTGAAGCTGGAGGAGTGCCGAGCTCTGGGGGAGGCTTGGGGTTGGGCTGTTGCTGCTCCAAGGTGATGATGTGAAACCAGGGGTAGATGCGAGTTACCACTGGCATCATGCTCATCATGAGCTCATGTAGCTCTGAAGCTGGTAGATGGTGGGGGGGATGGTAAGTATAGACCTGGAACAGATTTAGTCAGGAAGAAGGCTCAATGAAAAGAGTTAAAAGGCGACTGCGGGAGTTTGTAGTGCAGACTACTCTCACGTAGTGCAGACTGTGGGTAAAGCAGAACACAAAGTCTTCTCGCATGTAGTGCAGCATGTTGTGGGCAGAGCTGCTGCAACGACTTCTCTCACGTAGTGCATGTTGTGGGCAGATCAACAGAGGAATTCCATTAATTTTATTTAGGAAATCCAAACATTTTATGGCGGGAATGGCAAGCAGGTCCATTTATATGCTTTTTGATTGTATGGATCATTACATTTTTTTACATCTATAATGATGTTCATGATCTTGGCAAAATTGCTATATATTCTAACTTTGCACTGTTGTTTTTTGTTCTTATAGTTACCATAACAAGCTTATTGCAGAAAGGTGCTTTCCTTGGGTTGCGAAAATTAATGAGCTATCCAACTATTTGCCAAATGACAGATCCCACGTTATATACATCAGCACTTACACATGTTTTCTACAGTTTAGCATTACAAATGGGTGGTATATCACTCATTAGTTCATACAACTCCATTAAAACCGATGTTGCGTTTTACTCATTTCTAAATGTTCTAATGAATGGTGTGCTTTCACTTGTTTCTTGTGCATCAGTTTTTGCAATTATTGGTCATGCAGCTTACAGCCTCAACATGAAATTTGATGAATAAACACAGAATTCACCAAATTTTGCTTGTATATTAATACCACAGGCTCTATCATTATCAGGATTTGGGTCATATGGTAAACTCTATGCATTTGTATTCTATTGCTTTCTTGTTCATTTAACAACACGTGGAGTAACATTTCTCACATTTGTTCTATTAGGATTGCTGCTTGATGAATTCAAAGGTATGTGCAACTATAGGCGACTCTCCGCAATTGCATTATGCCTTGGTCTTTTTTTGATGGGGCTTCCATTTGTCTCAGTTTCAGGTACGAACATGCTCAATGACTTATTTTTGGTGTTCAATGAAATAACTCTTCCAATGGTTGCATTATGTGGAATCATTGTTCCAGTTTATATTTATGGGCTTAACAATGTTGTATGTGACTGCGTTTTCATGACAGAACGTAACAGGGCATATTTTAATAGTTTCTTTTTCAAAGGATGTGGAAAGTATTATCTTCAATTTACACTTTGGTTTACAGCCCCTCTATTGATTGTTATATTACTAGGCTTATCCATCTATCGAAATGCTCACTCTAAAATTACGCTTGGAATGATTTGCCAATATATATTTGGGCCCATTTTAATATGTGTTTTGCTTTCGGCGGGTCTTTGTTACAGCTATTTTATTCGCAAAAAGAAGGGAAATAATCTTTGGAAATCTATACGACAATGGCATCCTGCAGATCAAACCTACTGTCGCATGTATCATATCGAAAATCCAGGATCTGCTGAAACAACATTACCCACAACCGAAAATCTAATGGAGTCCCTTAATGCTAAAAAATATACTTGAACGTCTCAAATATGATCTCAATATTTTGCATCTTAAATGTAATTGATTCTAGTTATTATGTTCTATGTAATTTATATTGCTATTGAAATAAAAAAATTGTACTTATGACTTATTTTTCCAAAGTTAATTTCATAATTTCACTTTGTAACCCAAAAACAACAAGATCCCTAGATTCCATCTATATATCTTGAGCACCATATGTCTGAATAAAAATGTGGCATATGATCTAACATATGATCATGGTGTGAATCTACCCAGAGGCTCTAAGTTTCCCGACTTCGATAATTTAGCAGACCATCTCATCTTCATTGGCCTTGAAGTCGAGCTGCTGGAGGAAGGATATGGATGGGTGGTGGCAAAGGTGGGTGCGAGTGTGGCTGCCACAGCAGCATAGGTGGTTTGGGGCGGGGTGGGCGCTGAGGGAATGCAGAAATAACCTCCAACTTTGCCTCGATGGAATTGAGGAGGAGGGGGGTGGTGAGGGGGTGTTGTGAGAGGGAGGTGCGCATGTGGCAGGACTGGCGACGCAGTGTCTTGACTTGTGAGTGGTGAGGCCTGGCATATGTAGCAGATGTGTAGCATGAAGTGGAGACGCAGGACAGATATGAGGCTTTCCCATTGAGCAGGTGAGGCAGAAGTACCTGGTTCATAGGGAGCAGATGCCATTCAAAGCTTGTCTTGAGATGTGGGCGGCCATTGGGCTGTCACATGGGTTGCATTGAGTGCGACTTAACTGGTTATGTTAATTTTTCAATACATTGGAGCATTGTTCGATTTGACTATTCTAAGCTGCTGAAAGATGAATCTACACAAGCTTTTCTCGTGAAAAATGCTAGGGCACATGCATAAGGTGCCTTAACTCAAGAAGACTCTGCTTCAAATAGAATACAGATTACTCCAAGTCAGCGTAGTAATGTTCCATCAAACTCTGTAACTGGCCCATGGAATATTTTGCAGCTAGTCATATTTTCAAAATCCATAATAGGGGCTGTCTTTGGCTTAGAGGGGACCAGGCTTCCGCTCTGTTCTCGCATGGCCTTCTTTCTTTGCTTATGTTCCGCCAACCCACAACTAACTTTGAAAATGAAGTAGCTGTTATTTTTGCAAAATGACTCCTCAGACTGGGCAGTGTTGGCTAGCAGAATAACAGAATGATGAGAGTATGGGAATGGGAGGGCAGCATTGATTGACATATGGTCACTGTTTAAAGACCATACAGTTTCGGCAAATGTAAGAGGTAGAGGTAATAATGATAGCTGGTATGTGTTACTTGGCAAGAATGATGTTAAGGCATTGAATTTAGTTGGACAATGCAATTGTTCACACTATAAATGGTGGTTGGTCCATCATAAACACATGGAAGTTGCCACATAATGGGTGAAATTAGACCATTTTTGGGCAGTTTTTGGTAGACTATGGATAATAATTAATAAATGATGATTGATGTTATAATGAATCTGAAAAAAATGACCAAATAACGTTATCTGGTCACATAAAGTGATATCGAAAAGATATGGGGTAAGGTGGCAGAGTTTCAATTATATGTCAAAACTGTGTGAGTATATGCAATACATATGTCATAGCAGTAGAAGTGTCATGTAGGACTTCATTGAATCGAGTTGCAATGTAGGACATAGTTAGAGAGCAGACATTTGGTGTAGAACAGCGTCAATGTTGATAATTGACAGTGCGGTCTGGGGAAAGACAATGATTGGGGGTTGTAATGTTATATTTTTCCCCGATTTTGACCGCACTCAATATAGCAGTTAGATGGGTTTTAAACAATAAACTTTTTAAGTAATGTGGTTACCTTTAATCAGGTTGACTGTCAAGTATCAGAAATCAAAAAATCAAACATGAAATTTATACTAATAGTCATGATGGTGCTACGATTGATTAGTCCAGCTACATTTGAGAGCAAATGGAAGAAATGGCAATTTCTGTCAAGCAGTTTATCTGAGATGTCCGGGACTCCAGATCACAATGAAGAGCTTTTTTATGACTACAAACCTAATAATCTATGTGAATCCAAAGAGCCAATGGTTACCACTTTAATGATGCTGATTGCTCATGAAGGATCTGATAAAGACGAACTTGGCGAATTGTATGAAGCAATAAGATACAGTGCTTCACCACTCCATTTCAAATGCTTTATTTACAGACCTAATGAACAAATTACTGAGACACTGCCATGCACAGAACAAAAACAAAGCTGCTGGGCATTTTGGACATAAAACTTAGCAACTGGATTAATGAAGAGTTACCCAAAAAATCATTTCAATCATGTTTATGTGAAGTTTTACCAGATGGGTAAATTTGCAAAATTTAATCAGCTCAAGGGTATCAACAAATCTAGTCATCGCGATAACAGACACTGCAGTTTTATATCCCAACCCAATTGAAAATCACTGCAAACATAAGTGCATTGTCAATTTTGGAAATTTCAAAAAGGTGAATATTTATTTCCGCTCCATTCATCAAAGACCTTATTTAAAAGAAGTACACTTGCTCACATCATCAAAAATACAGGTAGAAGAAGTAAAAAATATGGATAATCTTCCCTTTGTTTCAGTGGCAGCATCAAGGACAAAGCAAAAAATAAGCACACAGAAATATTAAAAGTGTAGTGATAACAAGTATATGGCGCAAAGCGCAATAGGTGACCGCGGAGCGCATCCTTTATATGATACTTTGCAACTCAAAAATCTAGCCTGTGGTTTCTCAACCAATTTCAAAAGTAAGCACATATTTAGAATCGAAATATAAGACTAGGGAACAAAAAAAGCAACTCTTCTGTGCAATTCTTAAGACTTCAGGTACTACTGTGCAAAAACCACATATTGCAATTTTCTAACTTTCTACCCAGAAAAGTAATGTTTTAAATGCTTCGGGACCAGTTCCACCCCTCCAGATATTCTTGAAATTTAATTACCTTTAAGCAAAAAAAAAAGTTTGTCCAAATCCATTGAGAATTCGCCATTTCTCAACCTACCCCATTTTTCAAAATTTTTACCCAAAAAAGTTATGTTTCCTATGCCCCGGGACCAGTTCCACCTCTCCAGATCTTCCTAAAATGTTATTACCTTTCAGCAAAAAAAAAGTTTGTCGAAATCCGTTGAGAATTCGCCATTTTTCAACATAGCCCATTTTTCAAACTTTCTACCCAAAAAAGTAATGTTTCAAATGCTCCGGGACCAGTTCCACCCCTCCAGATCTTCCTAAAATGTTAGTACCTTTCAGCAAAAAAAAGTTTGTCCAAATCCGTTGAGAATCCGCCATTTCTCAACATACCCCATTTATCAAAAGTTCTACCCAAAAAAGTAATGTTTCAAATGCTCCGGGATCAGTTCCACCCCTCCAGATCTTCCTAAAATATTTTTACCTTTCAGGAAAAAAAAAGTTTGTCAAAATCCGTTGAGAATTGAGCATTTTACAGCATACCCCATTTTTCAACATTTCTACCCAAAAAAGTAATGTTTCAAATGCTCAAATTCCGGGTCTACCCCTCCAGATCTTCCTAAAATAAGATTAGCTTTCAGGAAAAAAAAAGTTTGTCAAGATCCGTTGAGAATTCGCCCGGGGCCAGCATTTCCAGAAATACATATATATGAGGACAAAAGTTGAGTAACCTCTATAGACCGCGGAGCGGCCCTTCGGGTGTCCTGTCCTAAATACATCTGTTTCACTTGTGAAGAAAAGTTGTGCAGCAACCAACAAACAGCACGTAACACAGATGACTCTGTAATTACTCGCATTGACACTTTACCTTTGACCTGTGAACCCAGTAAAGTTGTGCACAGTGTAATCCTTTATCAAACACCATTGATGACCAAATATCCCTCCATTGGAAAAAAAACTTATCAATTATAATAAATTCTTGGTACAATAATGCAAAATCTAAAAAAAACATTGTTAAAGATGGTTACGTTCAACCTCTAGGAACTATTCTGGGTCAGGAAATACAGCATACTTCGTGCAATAAATAATTGGTATCCTTGTCATATATGCCTTTGCTCACAGTTAAACTACATCCTTGAATTTTTTCCCTCAAATACGATTGGAATTGTTTGTAATATTCAAGTTTCCAGAAGAAGAAAGATGCCAACAAAATCACATCAAATGCAAACAAGATCAATCCTATTTAACAAAATATCGAGCCTATTTTATGATTTGAGAGCACATCTATGGACACATGTTGAATCACTTATAAGTAAGAATTTACCCTTGCCTAATGAATGAATGTTTCAAGACTTTGATACAGTAACGGATTACAAAAATGTTTATAATGTTGAAATGCCGTTCAACCCAGTTGTTGACGATTTAAATGTTCACTGTATTTTTGAACTGCCGCCCAGGGCTTGGCCTGGGGGCAGTACTAAGGAGTCACCCAGATTTGACCTGTGAGTCTATATATCTATATATGGGTGTAACAAGGAATACCTCGGCGGTTTCTCAACCGATTTGGCTCATTTTTTCAGAATATTTCACAAATATTGGCCGCTTGAGGCCCTATTTTCGGAGCTCAGCAAAAATATTTATTTCTGGAGTTATAACCCAAAAGGCTTATGTTTCAGTAGTGAAAAAACGATTTTTGCTTATACATATTAAAGAGGCTATAGAAATGGCCATCCTGGGGTAAAAATTGATGCTGAACACGAATCTGAACTCAGAATTTAGCATAACATTGAATTGTTTCTCAAACCCAGCTGGTTGATGTTTCAAAATCCGAAATTGTTATTTTATAATATTATTTTAAGCCATTTTATATATTTCATTCAATTTTGAGCTTCTTAGCAAAGCTCTCACAACTACAAAATTTTCTCATAATAAATAAAAAATTATTGCTTTACCATTTTGTGCAAAACTGGCAGGCTGATGTTTCAAAATCCAAAATATCTGGTTTTTTGCTTATTAGGCCATTTATTTTGAGCAAATGGGGGTAAATATGGATCCCAGAATTGCCAAAAATTGACCATTGTTCACTAAAATGGCAGGTTGATGTTTCAATATCCGCAATTGCAATTATTGAATAGTAGCTGAGATGTTGGACATATGTATTGAAAATTGAATATTCATTAGTTATTTTCAGACCTGAGCAGCTGAGGTCAGAATGACTTCAGAATTCAGTAGCATGCTGTGATCGGTGAGGTAGCACTGCAGGGAGCTTTGCTGCAGCACTGCACCCTTAAATTGAGTCATGTACACCTGGGCGGCAGTTCAACAAATGGGCTAACTGGTCGCCCAGAATTGAGCCCCGTTGGATATTGTGTTTATGACTTTCGTAAATCATGGTGCAAATATATCACCTCATCCAATACATACACACCAGGCGTTGTCAAAGGAAGATTTGTGGCAAACCAGTCATCCAGTTCAATATCTATATCTGACATCACAGATCAGCCTTCATGGCATTGGCATGATCGACAAAAGAAGACACTGAACCATTTTGTAACAGATTTAGATCATACTCCCTCAATATATACCATCTGTCATTTAAATAAAGAAACATATGACAGCAACATCATTGCAGCTACAAAAGATTTTTGACCGCGAAGCGGCCCGAAGGGCCGCGGAGCGGTCTTTACAGATGGCTCACTTTTTGTCCTCATATAGGTATGTATGTATATATATATATATATATATATATATATATATATATATATATATATATATATATATATATATATATATATATATATATATATATATATATATATATATATATATATATATATATATATTTTTTTTTGTATATCTGGAAATTCTGCTGCTGGCCAAATTCTCAACGAATCTTGACAAACTTTTTTTCACTGAAAGGTAATACAATTTTAGGAAGATCTGGAGGGGTGGAACCGGCCTCGGAGCTCTTGAAACATTAGTTGTTTGGGCAGAAAGTTTGAAAAATGGGGTATGCTGAGAAAGGGCAAATTCTCAACGAATCTTGACAAACTTTTTTTCACTGAAACGTAATACAATTTTAGGAAGATCTGGAGGGGTGGAACTGGTCCCGGAGCTTTTGAAACATTAGCTTTTTGGGTAGAAAGTTTAAAAAAATGGGGTATGCTGAGAAATGGCGAATTCTCAACGAATCTTGGCAAACTTTTTTTTCCCTGAAAGGTAATAAAATTTTAGGAAGATCTGGAGGGGTGGAACCGGTCCCGGAGCTTTTGAAACATTGGTTTTTTGGGTAGAAAGTTTTAAAATTGGGGTATGCTGAGAAATGGCGAATTCTCAACGAATCTTGGCAAACTTTTTTTCCCTGAAAGGTATAAATCTTAGGAAGATCTGGAGGGGTGGAACGGTCCGGAGCTTTTTGAAACATTGGTTTTTTGGGTAGAAAGTTTTAAAATGGGGTATGCTGAGAAAGGTCGAATTCTTAACGAATTTTGTGAAACTTTTTTTTCTGAAAGGTAATAAAATTTTAGGAGATCTAGAGGGGTGGATTAACATTATCTTATAATTGAATCTGATATGATTCCTGAGTAACAGGACCTTTTATAAGTGTCCAAGCAGGCTTGCAGAGCGAGAGGACGAAGAAGCGCCCCCCTCCCGCCGCCCACCGCCGCCCCTCTGCCCACCTCTGTCGTTTGTCTCTTTCTTCTCTCTTCTCATTTTTCTTTTCTTCTCTTCTCTTAGGGGTATTGGGTGTTTTTGGTTATTGGGTAGGTTTGTATGGTAGAGGGTTGGGGTTTTTGTTTTTTCTGTGTCTCTTTCTCTTTGGTATTTGGTCTCTGTGGGGTAGGGGGTGGTCTTTGGGTGTGTTTTTGTTGGGTTTGGGTTTTTGGTTATTATTTTGGTTTTATGTTTTTGGTTTTTCTTTTTTTAGGTTGGGGTAAGGTTGTTAGTTATTTTTTGGGTAGAAAGTTTGTAAATAGGGTTATGTTGAGAAATGGTGAGATTCTCCGGATTTGACAAACTTTTTTTTTTGCTGAAAGTGTAATAACATTTTAGGAAGATCTGGATGGGTGGAAGTTTGTCCTGGAGCATTTGAAACATTACTTTTTTGGGTAGAATGTTTGAAAAATGGGGTATGTTGAGAAAATGGCGAATTCTCAATGGGATTTAACAAACTTTTTTTTTGCTTAAAGGTACTTACATTTTAGGAAGATTTTGTGGAGGGTGGAACTGGTCCCGAAGCATTTTTAAAACATTACTTTTTTGGGTAGAAAGTTTGAAATTTGCAGTATGTGGTTTTTGGCAGTGTAGTACCTGAAGTCTTAAGAATTGCACAGAAGAGTTGTTTTTTTGTTCCCTAGTCTTATATTTCGATTCTAAATATGTGCTTACTTTTGAAATTGGTTGAGAAACCACAGGCTAGATTTTTGAGTTGCAAAGTATCATATAAAGGATGCGCTCCGCGTCCTATTGCGCTTTGCGCCATATACTTGTTATCCTACACTTTTATATTTTTGTGTTTTTATTTTTTGCTTTTCCTTATATCCTCCACTGAAACAAAGGGAAGATTATCATATTTTTTTCTTCTTCTACCTGTATTTTTGATGATGTGAGCAAGTGTACTTTCTTTTAAATAAGGTCTTTGATGAATGGAGCGGAAATAAGTGTTCACCTTTTTGAAATTTCCAAAATTGACAATGCACTTATGTTTGCAGTGATTTTCAATTGGGTTGAGATATAAAACTGCGTGTTCTGTTATCGCGAGATGACTAGATTTATTGATACCCTTGAGCTGATTAATTTTCAATTTTACCCTTATGGTAAAACTTCACATAAACATGATTGAAATGATTTTTTGGGTAAGTCTTCATTAATCCAGTTGCTAAGTTTTATGTCCAAAATGCCCGCAGCTTTATTTTTGTTCTGTGCATGGCAGTGTCTCAGTAATTTGTTCATTAGGTCTGTAAATAAAGCATTTGAAATGGAGTGGTGAAACACTGTATCTTATTGTTGCAAACAATTCGCCAAGTTTGTCTTTATCAGATCCTTCATGAGCAATCAGCATCATTAAATCATTATTAAAGTGGTAACCATTGGCTTTTTTGATTCACAGAGATTATTAGGTTTGTAGTCATAAAAAAGCTCTTCATTGTGATCTGGAGTCCCGGACATCTCAGATAAACTGCTTACAGAAATTGCCATTTCTTCCATTTGCTCTCAAATGTAGCTGGACTAATAAATCGTAGCACCATCATGACTATTAGTATAAATTTCATGTTTGATTTTTTGATTTCTGATACTTGACAGTCAACCTGATTAAAGGTAACCACATTACTTAAAAAGTTTATTGTTTAAAACCCATCTAACTGCTATATTGAGTGCGGTCAAAATCGGGGAAAAATATAACATTACAACCCCCAATCATTGTCTTTCCCCAGACCGCACTGTCAATTATCAACATTGACGCTGTTCTACACCAAATGTCTGCTCTCTAACTATGTCCTACATTGCAACTCGATTCAATGAAGTCCTACATGACACTTCTACTGCTATGACATATGTATTGCATATACTCACACAGTTTTGACATATAATTGAAACTCTGCCACCTTACCCCATATCTTTTCGATATCACTTTATGTGACCAGATAACGTTATTTGGTCATTTTTTTCAGATTCATTATAACATCAATCATCATTTATTAATTATTATCCATAGTCTACCAAAAACTGCCCAAAAATGGTCTAATTTCACCCATTATGTGGCAACTTCCATGTGTTTATGATGGACCAACCACCATTTATAGTGTGAACAATTGCATTGTCCAACTAAATTCAATGCCTTAACATCATTCTTGCCAAGTAACACATACCAGCTATCATTATTACCTCTACCTCTTACATTTGCCGAAACTGTATGGTCTTTAAACAGTGACCATATGTCAATCAATGCTGCCCTCCCATTCCCATACTCTCATCATTCTGTTATTCTGCTAGCCAACACTGCCCAGTCTGAGGAGTCATTTTGCAAAAATAACAGCTACTTCATTTTCAAAGTTAGTTGTGGGTTGGCGGAATATAAGCAAAGAAAGAAGGCCATGCGAGAACAGAGCGGAAGTTCAGTCCCCTTTAAGCCAAAGACAAACCCTATTATGGATTTTGAAAATATGACTAGCTGCAAAATATTTCATGGGCCAGTTACAGAGTTTGATGGAACTTTACTACGCTGACTTGGAGTAATCTGTATTCTATTTGAAGCAGAGTCTTCTTGAGTTAAGGCACCTTATGCATGTGCCCTAGCATTTTTCACGAGAAAAGCTTGTGTAGATTCATCTTTCAGCAGCTTAGAATAGTCAAATCGAACAATGCTCCAATGTATTGAAAAATTAACATAACCAGTTAAGTCGCACTCAATGCAACCCATGTGACAGCCCAATGGCCGCCCACATCTCAAGACAAGCTTTGAATGGCATCTGCTCCCTATGAACCAGGTACTTCTGCCTCACCTGCTCAATGGGAAAGCCTCATATCTGTCCTGCGTCTCCACTTCATGCTACACATCTGCTACATATGCCAGGCCTCACCACTCACAAGTCAAGACACTGCGTCGCCAGTCCTGCCACATGCGCACCTCCCTCTCACAACACCCCCTCACCACCCCCCTCCTCCTCAATTCCATCGAGGCAAAGTTGGAGGTTATTTCTGCATTCCCTCAGCGCCCACCCCGCCCCAAACCACCTATGCTGCTGTGGCAGCCACACTCGCACCCACCTTTGCCACCACCCATCCATATCCTTCCTCCAGCAGCTCGACTTCAAGGCCAATGAAGATGAGATGGTCTGCTAAATTATCGAAGTCGGGAAACTTAGAGCCTCTGGGTAGATTCACACCATGATCATATGTTAGATCATATGCCACATTTTTATTCAGACATATGGTGCTCAAGATATATAGATGGAATCTAGGGATCTTGTTGTTTTTTGGGTTACAAAGTGAAATTATGAAATTAACTTTGGAAAAATAAGTCATAAGTACAATTTTTTTATTTCAATAGCAATATAAATTACATAGAACATAATAACTAGAATCAATTACATTTAAGATGCAAAATATTGAGATCATATTTGAGACGTTCAAGTATATTTTTTAGCATTAAGGGACTCCCATTAGATTTTCGGTTGTGGGTAATGTTGTTTCAGCAGATCCTGGATTTTCGATATGATACATGCGACAGTAGGTTTGATTTGCAGGATGCCATTGTCGTATAGATTTCCAAAGATTATTTCCCTTCTTTTTGCGAATAAAATAGCTGTAACAAAGACCCGCCGAAAGCAAAACACATATTAAAATGGGCCCAAATGTATATTGGCAAATCATTCCAAGGTTAATTTTAGAGTGAGCATTTCGATAGATAGATAAACCTAGTAATATAACAATCAATAGAGGGGATGTCAAACAAAGTGTAAATTGACGATAATACTTTCCACATCCTTTGAAAAAGAAGCTATTAAAATATGCCCTGTTAAATTGTTCTGTCATGAAAACGCAGTCACGTACATCAGTGTTAAGCCCATAAATGTAAAATGGAACAATGATTCCACATAATGCAACCATTGGAAGAGTTAGTTCATTGAACACCAAAAATAAGTCATTGAGCATGTTCATACCTGAAACTAAGACAAATGGAAGCCCCATCGTAAAAAGACCAAGGCATAATGCAAATGCTGAGAGTCGCCTATGGTTGCGCATAACTTTGAATTCATCAAACAGCAATCCTAATAGAACAAATGTGAGAAATGTTACTCCACGTGTTGTTAAATGAACAAGAAAGCAATAGAATACAAATGCATAGAGTTTACCATATGACCCAAATCCTGATAATGATAGAGCCTGTGGCATTAATATAAAAGCAAAATGTGGTGAATTCAGTGTGTATTCATCAAATTTCATGTCGAGGCTGTAAGCCACATGACCAATAATTGCAAAAACTGATGCACAAGAAACAAGTGAAAGCACAACATTCATTAGAACATTTAGAAATGAGTAAAACGCAACATCGGTTTTAATGGAGTTGTATGAACTAATGAGTGATATACCGCCCATTTGTAATGCTAAACTGTAGAAAACATGTGTAAGTGCTGATGTATATAACGTGGGATCTGTCATTTGGCAAATAGTTGGATAGCTCATTAATTTTCGCAACCCAAGGGAAGCACCTTTCTGCAATAAGCTTGTTATGGTAACTATAAGAACAAAAAACAACAGTGCAAAGTTAGAATATATAGCAATTTTGCCAAGTTCATGAACATCATTATAGATGTAAAAAAATGTAATGATCCATACAATCAAAAAGCATATAAATGGACCTGCTTGCCATTCCCGCCATAAAATGTTTGGATTTCCTAAATAAAATTGATGGAATTCCTCTGTTGATCTGCCAACAACATGCACTACGTGAGAGAAGTCGTTGCAGCAGCTCTGCCCACAACATGCTGCAGTACATGCGAGAAGTCTTTGCATCTTCTGCTTTTCCCACAGTCTGCACTACGTGAGAGTAGTCTGCATTACAAACTCCCGCAGTCGCCTTTTAACTCTTTTCATTGAGCCTCCTTCCTCTGACTGGAAATCTGTCCCAGGTCTATACTTAGCATCCCCCACCATCTACCATTTTCAGAGCTACTTGAGCTCATGATGAGCATCGGATGCCAGTGGTAACTCGCATCTACCCCTGGTTTCACATCATCACTTTGGAGCATCAACAAGCCCAACCCCTAAGCCTCCCCCAGAGTTCGAGCACTCCCCCAGTTTCAACTACCCCGCCTGCACAGGACTGCCCTGTTTCAGTCACTGCCTCAGCCCACTGCAGAAATACAGCTATTGGGAGCAGAGGGAGAGCAGCATACATGGATAATTCCCTCGATATCAACGCCCCCTGCGGTTGCAAAGAACTGTGACAGCGCGCCCCAAATTTCTTAACAATCACCTTTAATTTAGTATATCTACAATAGATAAATCCCTTTAAGAAAATACATACCTGGCTCACCCTTTGACATCACCCTCCGGGTCTCTGTCACTGGTGTCTGGAGCTCAGGTCCCAAACCACCCTGCAGCTTCCTCATCCAAGCCAGCCTCTCCAAAGGCTTGTCACCCGTCAGTCCAACCTAGAGCTGGCTAGACCTCCAAGCCCGCGCCAACAGAGGCCAGCACTGAGGCAGAACACCACACCGAGCACATTCTCATGTCCATCTCCCGCAGCCCTGAAGGCTGATTCATCGTCCCACTCACTTTCAATTCCCAGAGGGCATTTCAATTTATTTTGCTAAAGTTGAGAGTTGAGTTCTGAGTTGAGTTGAGAGTTGGCTAGTAAGCCACACGATAACCCAGAACTCCACAGATCCTATTCAAATTAACTATCGAGTTGGCGTGTTGGGTTACTCGTGAGGTTTGAGCTGTTCAAAAATAATTTAACGGTAAATTTAATCGTCATTAAATAACTTTATCAATGGGGGTAGAAGGAAAATGGGAAGTTTTGGGGGGGAAACGGAATAGGGAAAAGGGAAAGAAGAGGAAAGAATAGCATGCGCGTCGACAGAGGGCAGCGAAGGAACATTTGAACACTAAAGGTGGCAACCGCAACCTTGGTATCACCAACGCTGCCCTTAGCCAATATGGCAGGGCAAAGGGAATTGAGATGGTAAAAAGGACAAGGTATTATCGGCTATCGCCAATAGATGCGCGGCCTTGTTCACCTGGTCAAGCATTGAAATGAATGACAAACAAAAGACAAACAATGACAAGCAAATGACACAATGTCAAACAAAAGTAGAATGTAACAAATTAATCTCTATCTATTGGGTTTCTGAGGCATTTAAATGATAAACATCAATCTAAATAATAATCAATAATTAATACAAGTAAAATTCATTTTTTTCTGAAAAATTTTCGAATTTTAAGGTCTCCATTATAGAGGTTTTTTGACCATAAATCGTAACCAAAGCAAAATGGCGCCAATCGCAAAAAAACGCCCCGAGCCACCAAAAATGAAATCAGCCTGAAATCAGCCCATTTCATTTGAAAACCGAGGACTACTGGCCCCGTACAGATATATGCGGACAGAGGGACGAAAAATGATGTAACTGCTTAAGCGGGCCTCGGCCGCCCGCCGCTCCCGGGCAGGGCGCCAGAGTTCCTCCGGCCTCCGGGCATGGAGTTCTACGGCCCCTACGCTTCGCCTAGCATGCTTCGCACGCCAGGTCTACGTTCCTTGGCCTCCGCACCTATTCCCTACGGCCTCCGGAGTCCTGCCGCCCTGCCCTCCGGCGGCAGGCGGCCTGCGGGCCGCGCAAAAATGGAGGGTAAGTGGGAGGGAAACGATATGGGTAAAGGAGAAGGGAAACGTTATGGGTAAGAAATGTATGCATGAATGTTTACAGTTAGGAATTGCGCAATTATATGCTAGTTACCCAGGATTATGATGTTTCCCAGGTAAAGCTATCTATATAGATGAGTTCCAACTTAGGTCAATTGGCGAGTAAAGCTAAATTACACTCAAGTAGTGCGTGAAGGGCCGGTGCTACGGACTTTCCTTGTGGCAGCGAAATCCTTCAGTGGAGGCTGGCATGGTCGGGGCTCAAAGCGGCAATATTGCACGTTTAGCGCCAAATTGAATTGGAGATTGTTTGTTAGCCAGAAGTTAAGTGATGCCAAGCTGGTGAGCAGATCGATTTCCCCTTTTTTGGTTTCTATGGCAGACGATATGATCCCATTGAGGAACAGGGCCTGGATTTGAAGAAACTGCTTCCCGTCTGCCCCATAGCCCAACCTACTCTGCTTTCAAATTCCCTGCTTTTCAGCATTACCAAACCGCGTTTTCTCTTTGCAATAAAAAGAAAGAATTATGTTGAAAAAGTGGTTCCTGGAGCATTTGGGTCATGCAAGGTGTGTTTAATGGGCATGCAAGGTGTGTTTAATGAAAATCTGACTATAATTTATCAATATGGCAGCAATGAAAAATGAATTCATGATAAGGCTAAGGGGAAAAGGCTGTGAAGAGCAGCGATGCAGGGAGAGGAGGAGCAGGTGGGCCGTGGCGGCGACGATGAACCAGTTCTTCGACACCTGCCACCCCCTAATCCCCATTGCTTTCTCCAACTCCTTTCCACTGTTTTGTCCTCCGTATGGTTTAATAAGAAAGCTTTTGCGGAAGGCGACAGCTCAGTGTCATGCCTAAAGCAGTGCCGAAGACCAGCTTTA
>JASANA010007229.1:0-13338 GCA_030248095.1 Ptycholaimellus sp. GST1_10
AGTACTGCCCCCAGGCCAAGTCCTGGGCGGCAGTTCAAAAATTATTCACTATGCTCAGAGTTTCAAACAATGTAACATGGCAGCTGTTTTTTTTTCAGAATGTCAAATTCGTAAAGTTTTGACTAGTTTGGTATCCCATATAAATGGATAGTGAACAAAACAAATTGAACTGTGAACAAAATTGCCTGTCAACAGATCATGCGCAGCATTCTAGATGCCAAAAAGAAATATTTCACTATGCACAGAGTTTCAAACAATGTAACATGGCAGCTGTCTTTTTTTTTGAACTGCCGCCCAGGGCAAGGCCTGGGAGGCAGTACTAAGGATTCACCCGAATTTGACCCGTGAGGCTATATATATATATAACTGGTACCATCGGCAGGCCAAATGTGGGGCTCTTTTCTCCAAAATTTGCAATTTCCTTGAGTAAAAAGTCAAGGAAATACAATTTTACTAATGGAATCTGCTGCTTGGACAATTGCATTTTGTTTTTGGCGCGCAGTTCAGTGTCTCTTTCCATGCGCGCCCAAAAACAAAACGCACATGTCGCAGCATATTCAATTATAAAATTTGTATTTCCTTGACTTTTTTCTCAAGGAAATTGCAAATTTTGGAGAAAAGAGCCCCACATTTGGCCTGCCGATGGTACCAGTTATTTCTTCCACTTTTAATATAGTAGAAAATTTTATATTGTTGGTTATATATTTGCTTAAGATTTTATTGAATAAATAAAAAATAGTAAATAAAAAATGCTTATTTAAAAAAAGAAAATGAAAAGAAAAGATTCAAGAAAAAAATATAATACAAATTTATTGGCAAACTAGCATATTTTTGAGGAATTTTCTTGACTTATACTCAGAACAATCGATTTTTGAAAAGGGCTTTACTTTTGGCCTGCCGATGGTAACAGTTGTTTTCTTAACTTTAAATACAAAAAATTGAAAAAGATTGCCTAAGTAAGATTCGAACCCACTAGCTCCATTTTCTGACCAATTGCTTACACCACTAGACCACTGGTGCACACGGCTACTAAGTTCACTTGAAGATTTATGAATAAAAACAATAGATCAGGCACAGGGACCCGGGGAGGGGGGAGGGGGAAGAAATGAATACATACTATCGTCCATTGAATAGATGCGGAGAAGGAGAAGGAGAAGAAGAAGAAGAAGAAGGAGTTCGGACAAATGGTTTTGAGTGATTTGCTAATGATTGCTGCAACTTTCTGGCGATCTCTCGCGAGTTTTGGTCAATTAGAGGATGCTCTTTCCAATGAAAAAAGAGTCAGAGCAAATGGAGCTTCCTGTGAGGAGCAAGAGCCTTATCAAATTAAAGATCTAGCAATAACCCTCAAAACGTACATCTGGGTCGAAAAGAGGGGCTGGGCGCTGACACTCCGCTAACGCTCCGTTCGCGCCAGCCCAATATATATACCTATGTAAGCACGAAATTCTCAATGGTTTCTCAACCGTTTTTGCCCATTTTTTCTGAGGATGTCGGGTATGATGGCCGCATTCAATTTAGGGACCCAGAAGGTAAATTTTGTCGCTGCTCACAAATCTGGCCACATATTTCAGCTTTTTCCAATGGATTTGCTCAAATCTGATGCCCTTGGGTTTGAACAAAAACTAAAACGTTACTTAGAACAGCAGGAGAGGTTAAAAACCAGCAATTGTCTAAATTTACACTAACTGGTTTACAAAGACGCTAAATGAAAGCAACCAAGTTAGGTTATCCATGTGTACACACTTGTTATTGACAATTACACAACTAAGGCATATTGCTTCATTTATGGAAGGAAGGACCAAAGCAATGGAAGAAGGACATTTAGCTTCTGCGACTGTGACCGAGGAGACGCAGATGGAACTCAACATGGACCTGTCACCAACGCCACGATGGAATACACCGAAGAAACTTTCGGCTGGCTTCACCGTCAGGTCCAAGCTCTCTTCTAGAGGTTTCCTAGTCGTCCAAAAGGTTTGCTATCCTAGTTTCCAGTATTCTTCCATTCTGGGGCCGGATCCAAAACGTCAGACACCAGACATCAGACATGTACAAAACATAGGAGCGTCAGACACCGTCAGACATTGGCCAATGTCCGTTGATCCAAAATGTTGGACAAGCTGTCAGACATTGTCTAATCATGTCTGACGTAGACAGTGTCCAATCTTGTCCAATGTCTGTTGATCCAAAACGTCAGACACAGTGTCTAACAGTGTCTGACGGATGTCTGACGGTGTCTAACGGTTGTCTAGCTCCATGTCTAGTGATCCAAAACGTTAGACATGGCGTCAGACATGCGACACCGTTAGACATTTCTCCTTTTGGCCATGTCTGAGCGCCAGGGGCGTTGGACACCATCAGACATCAAACAAAACCAGGCCAAAAGCTCCCAAATCTTGTAGCCGTCTTTAGCCTTGGTGCTTTTCAGTCATGGTCATTGCTTTTTGCTTAGTCTCAAACCTCATATCATTCATATTCATTCTGAATTTGATCACTATTTTCCTGGGTACTTTCTGCATTTATTGTTTGCTGGTTTGTCCCCACTTTTGTTGAGACATATGAGTGCCAAAAATGGTCCCAAGGCACCACCCAGGGGCCGGATCCAAAACGTCAGACATCAGATATCAGACATGTACAAAACATAGGAGCGTCAGACACCGTCAGACATTGGCCAATGTCCGTTGATCCAAAACGTTGGACAAGTTGTCAGACATTGTCTAATCATGTCTGACGTAGACAGTGTCTAATCTTGTCCAATGTCTGTTGATCCAAAACGTTAGACACAGTGTCTAACAGTGTCCGACGGATGTCTGACGGTGTCTGACGGTTGTCTAGCCCCATGTCTAGTGATCTAAAACGTTAGACATGGCGTCAGACATGCGACACAGTTTGACATTCCTCCTTATGGCCATGTCTGACCGCTTGGGGCGTTGGACACCATTAGACATCAAACAGAAACAGCCCAAATCTTGCAGTCGTCTTTAGCCTTGGTGCTATTAGGCATGGCCATTGCCCTTTGCTTGGTCTCAAGCCTCGCATAATTCTTTTTCATACTGATTTTGATCACATGTAGCCTGAGTATTTTCTGCATTTATTGTTTGATTGTTTGTTTGGCCCCACGTTTGTGCTAATGCTTGAGACATATCCTCTCATTAGATGTATTCCAGTATAAAATAATAATTCGCTACTGATGTCTGATGAGAATGAAAGATGAAAGATGAATGATGAGAAATAATGATCTATAAAGGTGTGGGAGATCAAGGGCAAGTCGGAGGTTCGCAACAACGGCGTGAGCGTTGGAGACAGTCTCCACCTGTTTTATCCAGAATTTTATTTTGCAAGAAATTTAAATATTTTCGTTTAGAAGACATTTGTTCTTACTGAAAAACAAACAAACAGACAAACAAACATAATACCTTGGCTCGAGATATACGAAAAGAGCGCTTAAAATCTAAAGCATCATTCAATTGCAGCCAGTCTTGCCGGAAGTTTACTCCAGCGTTCCCATCAGCTGGCCTCAAAAAAGATTTCAACTAAGTAGTCAGGGCTTTAATTTTAGAATACTCTGCTTCATCGCCGTCTTCAGCAAGAATTTCAGCAAAATCTAAGGGGTTCAGGCCAAAAAAATCCATCAGGGTGAAAACCAGCTATTTCCTCTACATGAAAGCCGAGGTAGCCTCCGTTTCCTTGCAATTCAGGACTGCAGGCCTCCCTTTTAAAACTTTCACTATGATGGCTAACTGAGGCAAATTGCATCTTATGTTTTGGATCAGGTGTTAGACGTCTGATGAGACGGCAAATTGTGGCTGAAACTTTTGGATCAGCTGTTTGACACAGTTTGACACAATTCGACAGGGCGTCAGACGTCCAACACCATGGCAAACACTGTCCATCACTTTTGGATCAGCTGTCAGACAATGTCGCACGTCCATTCGATGTCTGATTCGACGTCTATGTCTGTCCATGGCAAATGGCGTCCAACGTTTTGGATCCCGCCCCAGGCGGACCTTCATGCAAAAAATCAGCCAATTTTGTTGAAAAACCGCGGAGTATGGGCGTGACACAGACACATATATATTTTCAATTACGGAATTTTCAATATTTCCCGATTTATGGCCTAAAATCTAAATTTTTTATGCATTTTTTGACTATTTTCCAAGATTGCTTTTGTGTATGCGACAAAAACTGTATGCAACAAAAACTGTATGCAACAAAAACTCTGCTTAAGTTTAGAATGCTCTGCTTCATCGCCGTCTTCAGCAAGGATTTCAGCCAAATCTAAAGGGTTCAGGCCAAAAAATCCATCCTGGTGAAAACCACCTGTTTCCTCTGCCTGAAATCTTAGTTAGCCTCCGTTTCCTTGCAATTCGGGGCTGCTGGCCTCCCCTTTAAACCTCTTACAATTATGGCTAACTCAGGCAAATTGCGTCTAGCATTTTGGATCAGGTGTTAGACGTCTGATGAGATGGCAAATTGTGGCTGAAACTTTTGGATCAGCTGTTTGACACAGTTCGACGCCATTCGACAGGGCGGCAGACGTCCAACGCCATGGCAAATCCTGTCCATGACTTTTGGATCATCTGTTTGCCAATTTCGCACATCCATTCGACATCTGATTCGACGTCTATGTCTGTCCATGGCAAACGGTGTCCAACGTTTTGGATCCCGCCCCTGGAGGTATCTTACTTAGGTGGAGGTGCAGTCCCCAGCCTATCTTGCTGGGCTCCGGTCGCCAGACGAGATCTTCTCCATTGACAACGGTGGCGTGGAACTAAATCGTGCTGCCTTGTCAACTTACCAGCATCACTGTATAACCAAAGGTATTCTGCAACGTTGCATATGTGTTCTTTGGGGGCCAGAACACTCCCGGACTACTTTTTGGGACCGCCCAAAATTTCCTTTTCCAAATTTTTTTTGGAGGCTTATCTTGGCCGTAGCGACCGATAGGGAGCTACTACGGCTACCACCATAAGTCGTGTAGTACCAAGGACTGACAATAGTACCAGGAGTAGGGCGTAGCCGGCGCAAGAACTTCAGAAAAACCCCCGGGAGTGTTCTGAACTTTCGGAAATGTCCGGGAAGGGGGTGGAGGGGTTCTTTGGTAATTATGGCTATCTGCAGGCATTCCAATGAGGCTAACTGTACGCCGTATTGCTAAAACACCAGCATCAAACAAAAAGGCCACACAAAAAGCACGAAAGGAGCAAATCAGGGAACTCAATGCAGCTGCCAGAAGCCCAGCCCTGGAAACGCCTGAGGATAGAGAAAGACGACTGTTATCTATGCGCCAGTACCATGAACAGGTAATTGTTCAGGATAAATGGGAAATAGGGGTTGAGTTTTTGAGAGTACCTAACTATCAGGTTCTGAAAACTGAGACACCACGGTCGAGACGAAGCCGCTGTGAGCACTATTCTGAAAAGACACGCCGATGGCACAGTCAGCTGTCTACGCCAGAGAAGGAAGAGTGGAACCGACGCTTACGAGACAACCGCTCCCGGTGGCACAGTCAGCTGTCTACACCAGAGAAAGAGGAGTGGAATCGTCGCCTTCAAGATAACCAGCAAAAGTATTGGCTGAAGCTGAGCGATGAACAGGTATTTTAGCCTTTATTTATTGTATTTTCTCACCAACCTCAATTGTTAGGCGGCGGAGAAACTCCAGCGGATGCGAGCCTACTCAGCCAACCATTTTCAAGCCCTCACACCCGAAGCTAAGGAAGCGCGATTGGCCGCAGAGCAAGATCGTCGTCAAGAAAGCCAAATCATCACCCAGAGTCCCTTGCTTTACCCATAGTTTACCAAGGATACCAAGGAGTGATCAACAGGCATATGGGATGGGATGACAGACGAGGAACTACTTGAGCTGCTGGAGGCACCGCAGTCAAATGCGGCTGTTGATTGCCCATCTCAAACACTGGACCAGCTGCTGGAACACAAGGACAAGGTGACGGAGTACTTCCACTACTTCACTACTAGGTTGATTCCAACTTGCCTCTGGACTTCTGCGCATTTCACAAAAATTATCATTTGTAGCTATCGTCAGCAGAAAGGCACATTAGCAGCTGAGGCTGTTCTGGATGCCATGATGGAGTACTGGAACAATTTCTGGAACCAACAAAGTCCCGCTGTCCAACGAATTAAGGCTGTGGTAAAGCTTTATTCTGCAAATCACAGTTGATATCAAAGAAACATGATAATTTCTTGCACAGGTAGATGAGGGAGAAAAAAGCCTTAAGAGGCGAGGTGTCCCAGATGCTCAACGGCAGATCTTTGTCTGGAAGAAAGTTTTGAAGCTCAAACGCCGTGAGAAGCTTGAGAGTCCGGTTTGTTGTTTTTTGAGTTTTCCAAGATCCTGAAAATAGGTATTTCTGTCCAGGCAGAGAAGGAGATGCGGATGCTGGAGGCAGAGCAGCGGGCAGCATTGAAGCGGGCCCAGGAGGTGGCTGGCCTTAACGATCCACAGGGCCTTGCTGACCACCTCAAGGCCCAGCGGGTGGAACGTGAGCGCAAGCGAGGCCTAACTGCTCTCCGCAACAACCTGAAGACTGAAGAGTGGACACCAGGTAAGTTCACTGAAGATATCGAGGCCCAGAAAAAACTCCACGCCTACTTCACCGGCCTCGTCAATGACACCCCCAACCGCACGGCATATGCCGAAAACGCTTTCATTTTTGAAACCTATGAACTTCTATGGCTAAATAGCTTAGACAGACCCTCCTAGTGCAGAATATGCAATAAAAGTTCATGTAAGTTCCCGTTTCTGAGCAAGTAGCGCAGAAAATATGTTTTTCGCTACTATATAGGTATTTTCACATATACTGGCCCCTACCGCCTCAAGACTGCGAACTTACATGAACTTTTAATGCATATTCTGCACCAGGAAGACGTGCTGGAGCCATTTAGCAATAGAAGTTCATATGAATTTCGCACTTTTTCTATGCGTTTTGTTGAATATTTGCTTTTGGGTCTGTTTTTAGCTGTTTATCAGACAATTTGGCACCTGCCGCCTCAGGACTGCGAACTTACATGAACGTTTATTGCATATTCAGCACCAAGTGGACTTGCTGGAGCCATTTAGCAATAGAAGTTCATATGAATTTCGCACTTTTTCTGTGCGTTTTGTTGAATATTTGCTTTTGGGTCTGTGTTTAGCTGTTTATCAGATATTATGACACCTGTCGCCTCAGGACTGCGAACTTACATGAACTTTTATTGCATATTCAGCACCAAGTGGACTTGCTGGAGCCATTTAGCAATAGAAGTTTATATGAATTTCGCACTTTTTCTGTGCGTTTTGTTGAATATTTGCTTTTGGGTCTGTTTTTAGCTGTTTATCAGACAATTTGGCACCTGCCGCCTCAGGACTGCGAACTTACATGAACTTTTATTGCATATTCAGCACCAAGTGGACTTGCTGGAGCCATTTAGCGATAGAAGTTCATATGAATTTCGCACTTTTTCTGTGCGTTTTGTTGAATATTTGCTTTTGGGTCTGTTTTTAGCTGTTTATCAGATGTTATGACACCTGCCGCCTCAGGACTGCGAACTTACATGAACTTTTATTGCATATTCAGCACCAAGTGGACTTGCTGGAGCCATTTAGCAATAGAAGTTCATATGAATTTCGCACTTTTTCTGTGCGTTTTGTTGAATATTTGCTTTTGGGTCTGTTTTTAGCTGTTTATCAGATGTTATGACACCTGCCGCCTCAGGACTGCGAACTTACATGAACTTTTATTGCATATTCAGCACCAAGTGGACTTGCTGGAGCCATTTAGCAATAGAAGTTCATATGAATTTCGCACTTTTTCTGTGCGTTTTGTTGAATATTTGCTTTTGGGTCTGTGTTTAGCTGTTTATCAGATATTATGACACCTGTCGCCTCAGGACTGCGAACTTACATGAACTTTTATTGCATATTCAGCACCAAGTGGACTTGCTGGAGCCATTTAGCGATAGAAGTTCATATGAATTTCGCACTTTTTCTGTGCGTTTTTTTGAATATTTGCTTTTGGGTCTGTTTTTAGCTGTTTATCAGACAATTTGGCACCTGCCGCCTCAGGACTGCGACTTACATGAACTTTGATTGCATATTCAGCACCAAGTGGACTTGCTGGAGCCATTTAGCGATAGAAGTTCATATGAATTTCGCACTTTTTCTGTGCGTTTTGTTGAATATTTGCTTTTGGGTCTGTTTTTAGCTGTTTATCAGATGTTATGACACCTGCCGCCTCAGGACTGCGAACTTACATGAACTTTTATTGCATATTCAGCACCAAGTGGACTTGCTGGAGCCATTTAGCGATAGAAGTTCATATGAATTTCGCACTTTTTCTGTGCGTTTTGTTGAATATTTGCTTTTGGGTCTGTTTTTAGCTGTTTATCAGATGTTATGACACCTGCCGCCTCAGGACTGCGAACTTACATGAACTTTTATTGCATATTCAGCACCAAGTGGACTTGCTGGAGCCATTTAGCAATAGAAGTTCATATGAATTTCGCACTTTTTCTGTGCGTTTTGTTGAATATTTGCTTTTGGGTCTGTTTTTAGCTGTTTATCAGATGTTATGACACCTGCCGCCTCAGGACTGCGAACTTACATGAACTTTTATTGCATATTCAGCACCAAGTGGACTTGCTGGAGCCATTTAGCAATAGAAGTTCATATGAATTTCGCACTTTTTCTGTGCGTTTTGTTGAATATTTGCTTTTGGGTCTGTTTTTAGCTGTTTATCAGATGTTATGACACCTGCCGCCTCAGGACTGCGAACTTACATGAACTTTTATTGCATATTCAGCACCAAGTGGACTTGCTGGAGCCATTTAGCAATAGAAGTTCATATGAATTTCGCACTTTTTCTGTGCGTTTTGTTGAATATTTGCTTTTGGGTCTGTGTTTAGCTGTTTATCAGATATTATGACACCTGTCGCCTCAGGACTGCGAACTTACATGAACTTTTATTGCATATTCAGCACCAAGTGGACTTGCTGGAGCCATTTAGCAATAGAAGTTTATATGAATTTCGCACTTTTTCTGTGCGTTTTGTTGAATATTTGCTTTTGGGTCTGTTTTTAGCTGTTTATCAGACAATTTGGCACCTGCCGCCTCAGGACTGCGAACTTACATGAACTTTTATTGCATATTCAGCACCAAGTGGACTTGCTGGAGCCATTTAGCGATAGAAGTTCATATGAATTTCGCACTTTTTCTGTGCGTTTTGTTGAATATTTGCTTTTGGGTCTGTTTTTAGCTGTTTATCAGATGTTATGACACCTGCCGCCTCAGGACTGCGAACTTACATGAACTTTTATTGCATATTCAGCACCAAGTGGACTTGCTGGAGCCATTTAGCAATAGAAGTTCATATGAATTTCGCACTTTTTCTGTGCGTTTTGTTGAATATTTGCTTTTGGGTCTGTTTTTAGCTGTTTAGCTGTAATCGAGGGAGAAGGAGGAGGAAAAAGCGGCAAGAAAAATGGTTCAACAAATTTAAAAAGAGCGAGAAGCTTTATGGAAACCAGCATAGACCTAAATTTCTAGCATGAAACTTATTCCTGATGCAATGTGCATGATTATGTGTTGGACCACAGCCACCAACAATAGATGGCCGCGCGAAGCACGACCACTGACGAATATTACTAGTATCTTATATAATATGCGTGATGCCATTTTAAAGAGGGTCTTGGCGCCACCTGGTATTCTTTAGTTATCTTGGCATATGATAGCTCTATGTATGGCTTTTGACGAGTAATTCAATATTGTTTGGCTGCTCTATGCATGGAAAAAACATGAAATAATTGAAAATTTTAGCCAATTTTTGTCATTTTTGGTCGTTTTTTGACTTTAAAACTTCATAGCTACTACATTTGTGAACGGTAACGGGGATGATTTGCTGACTCTAAAGCTCTTTGAGCTTTTTACGTTGAGTCTGATGGCAACATGCGCCATTGATGGCAGCACAGAACTAGGCCTCCCTAGTGAACACCCACCTGGCGTTCCGATTGTCCTTCCTCTTTGCACCAGTTTTTCTCTTGTCCTTCAATGCTAGTCCCATATTGATGAGCAAAGTGTGTACTAGATTGAGATAATTGTTTGACAACGGGGACATTTCAAGTAATGGGCTAACTTCGCCCGGCTAATTCTTGGGCGAACTCTGAAACTTAACACATTCTTTTAGTGAAGACTAGGCCAGGATATTTGCGAAACCTTTGCTAAACCGAAACCTCTACTGCTTCGGCAGAGCTGAAGTCCTCAGCCAGCCAACACTGGTCCCCAGCTGCTGGGCTGCCCACGTTTTTATTCCCTCGATTACTTCACCTCACCCTATTCTCCGGCCAGCTCAACCAACTAAATATTCAACAAAACGCACCGAAAAAGTGCGAAATTCATATGAACTTCTATTGCTAAATGGCTCCAGCAAGTCCACTTGGTGCTGAATATGCAATAAAAGTTCACGTAAGTTCGCAGTCCTGAGGCGGCAGGTGCCAAATTGTCTGATAAACAGCTAAAAACAGACCCAAAAGCAAATATTCAACAAAACGCATAGAAAAAGTGCGAAATTCATATGAACTTCTATTGCTAAATGGCTCCGGCAGGTCTTCCTGGCAAGAATATGCAATAAAAGTTCATGTAAGTTCGCAGTCTTGAGGCGGTAGGGGCCAGTATATGTGAAAATACCTATATAGTAGCGAAAAACATAGTTTAAGCGCTACTTGCTCAGAAACGCGAATTTACATGAACTTTTATTGCATATTCTGTACTAGGAGGGCCTGTCTAAGCTATTTAGCCTTAGAAGTTCATAGCTTTAAAAAATGAAAGCGTTTTCGACATACACCCAACCGCACCTGCATTTCCTGCCAGCGCTACTTCTATGACTACCACTCTCGGGTATGCTGCCTTCCACAATATGTGATTGGGAAATGAAAGTTGGTGCATTGAACCCAGAATTTCACTCCAAAATGCCTGGAGACACTGGCAACGCGGTTGGACGAGGCAGGACAACGGGAGCAGGAGACGGCTGCGGCCATCCCTGATGAGAATGACCCACGACGCACAGCCATTCTTCTCCGCATTGCCCACTTCCGCGCCGCTGCCACCAAAGTCCTTGCTGACTATACTCAGGCCCAGACACTGGCCCTGTCTGAGCCTCGCATCTACGGCGACCCCAAGAAACCCTCCATTATTGTCTGCGACTCTTGCTGGAGACAGTTGAAGGTAAAATCATGTTCATTTTTAACTTAAATATATAAAATTTAAACAAAAACAAAAACAATAAATTATAGGATGGCCATGCACCAAAGCACGGGACTTGGAACATTGATCCACCTGAGGCAGTTCCTGAGAATCTTGGCAAGCTGAGCGACTTGGGCCAGCAGCTTCTCTCACTGGTCCTACCTTTCCAAAAAATACTTGCCTTGCCCAGAGGTTTGCCTTCTATCCACCAGATCAACTACAACTTCATTATCATTATTGTTTGTCCTAAAGGGTCCCAACGGGGTGTGCAAGGTGGAGTGATCAGCGTCCCAGCTAACGTGGATCACACTGTCTCCAGGCTTCTTCCACACAATCTAGACTCTGGAAAGCTGGTTTCATTCATATTCACACAGCTTTACAGGCAATGTGTTTGTGACCTGATTAGATGTTTAGGTGGCAGTGGAATTGAAGAAGAAATTAGTCTACCGCTCATCTGACAAGAGCCAACTGGTCAACCCCACCCTCCTCTTCAATGCCCTCAACGAACTTGCGGCCATCAATCCTCTATACAAGGCAATTCATTCATTTCAAATTTAAATTAATGTTCATGGTCAATGCCAAGGAAGCAGTTGCAGAGTATTGCCCTTAAACAACGCGAGCAGTGGCTGCAAGAGATGGAAGAGCAGGAAAAGAATTCTGCTTTCTCTGTTGTCCAGAAACCATCATCAACAGATGTAGAGGTCGTCCACTTTCTGTCATGGTGTATTTGCCTGAAAAAAGTTTGTCTGAATGGAGGTGGCAGAGTCACAGAAAAGCAGCATTTCGGATAGCGAAGGAGATGATGATGAGGATGAGGAGGCTGATCGAGAGATGGTGGGCTACCGGAAGCCCATCCCTGATACCTGCCTCTACCCGGTGGATGGCCCAAATGTCGGCAATATAAACGTCATTGCCCACGAGCAGGAGGCCAACCAACGCCGCCCCTCTCAGCTGCCACCTGCCAATGCCCCGACCCCACTGGCCAGCACATCCCAGCCCTGCCCAGCAACTGAACCCTTCTTTGCCGAGCCACCCACAAAGATACCCAATAAGTATACCCCACAATCAACATTCCTTTTGCGTGGCTACTTCTACAAATTGGCAGGCAAGATGGGTTTGTTCGAAACCGGCATAGAAGCCAAGGCACAGGACAGGTGAATGCAGTGGAGCTGATGGGCAGGAAGAAGAGCTTGGAGGAGCTGTTGAAGCAGCGCCAGCGCCACGCAAGTGATCCCATTGACAGAGCTCGTATCCAGCGTCATCGAGTTGCCGTTGCTCCAGGCGAAGGGGCCCGTCCATTGCCAATTTGGAAGGTCCCTTTTCACTCATAATGCACTTAAATTGCTCACATTTCTTGCTCTGTGAATGATAGGTGCCAGATGTTGAGGAGCGAGCTTTTCCTGGACTCCACCCAAGTGGCAAAAATGGGCCAAAGGTGGAAAGGGAGGTGAAACTGACTCTGGGGGAGTATGTGAAGAACCGGCTGACTCATGTGGACCGCCGCTTTGCCACCTCCGCCCCCTGGATCTTCTTCAACCTTTTTCGGGTCCAGTATGAGCGCCTCCTCAGCTCCATCAATGTCTCTCTGAAAAAGGCCACCGTTGAGAATGAGTACAACGAAAGAATCAATGATGTATGTTCCTTACACCCACCCATTTGCTCTAAATGAATAGATTTTGAATGAAGGAGGAGTGGGACGTGACTTCTGAGCTGTTTGCCGATGCCTTTCTTGCTAAAGATGCAGGCTTCCGGTTCATGAACAACCTGAAAGGAACGCCTGCCTATTGGAAGCGGACACTGAATGACCTGCTAGCCATGGTACGCCAAATGGGACCACCTACGGTACAACCCTTATTTATCCTCCTCTCAATTGCTTACCATTGATCTCAACATTTCTAGATCTTTCTTACTCTCAGTGCTGACGACCTGCACTGGCCAGAGGTGCTGAGACCCATGCTGGAAAACAAGTACAAACGGTTTGCACATCACCATGCACAATTTAATAAAAAGGCTATATAAATAGATATCTGGGTACAGAGATGTGTCTGATCATGAACTGGCAGCGTTGACTGGGCGGCAAAGGAGCGCCCTGCTCAGGGAGTT
>JASANA010007230.1:0-10028 GCA_030248095.1 Ptycholaimellus sp. GST1_10
TGACGATGAAGGAGATGAAGATGATGTGGATGATGATGAGCACCAGCATTATGAATCTGCTTCAACCTGTGTGATAGGTCTCTAATCTGCAGGGAGCGGCACCCATCACATAGGCACGAGTTTCATACAGAATTCCGAGGTTCCAGTTTCAGTTGCTCAAACAACGACCTGACTTGGAAAATTTTTTTTAGGGTATGTGATAGTTCCATTTTGACAAGAACTAAAGACATCCGATAATAATTATAGGCAATTGGGAGGCTATGTGATAGTTCCACTAGGGCTAGATTAGCAAATATACACTAATAATGAAGGGAAAACCTTGGTACGGATGGCAGAGGTAGGGCCTTGAAGAGGGCTGGAAGGTGTAGTCAGGCAGGAGTGATCCCTTGTAACCAGCATTGCACGCGTCTCCACAAGTCCTGCTCCAGGCACCCTCCCGCTGTCAAATGGTCTGCTTCATTTACATTTCTCCCCTCCACTGCAGCCATGCGAATAAGGGGCGTGTCCCCCAAACTGGCCGCAATCCAGCGCTATACATACAAACAGGCACCTCCACAAAGCCTATGCAATAGTTCTCCCCTTGTCAGAGCTGTAACATGCCCCCTGAGCAAGGCCATGCCTTGGCTGGCCTGTGCGATGGTTCCTAAGGGATGAATACTGTCACATAGGCAACGGCTACACCAACGCCAGCCTATGCGATAGTTCCAACCTAGCCAAAACTCTAACATGACCCCTGAGCGAGGCCATGCCTTGGCTGGCCTATGCGATGGTTCCTAAGGGATGAATACTGTCACATAGGCACTGCTTTCACCGACGTCATCGACGGCGTCGGTGGTGGTGGTGGTGGTGTGTTTCCGGCGTCCTCGGAGAAGGACGACCCGTCAGAGACGGGCGCAACGCATCATGAAGCGGACGATGGATTCGGGCTTGGTTTGAAGGAGGCTGAGGGTGGGTGCTATGCCGAGAGTCTCCCGTCTCTCTGCTCTCCATCTGGGGCACCTTAGGAGAAAGTGCTGGACATCTTCGGGGGCCTCGTGGCAGTGCTGGCAGGTGTCTTCCTGGGCTTGTCCCATGCGGTGGCGTGAGGCTTGCAGAAAGTGAGGCCTGCCGAGACGGAGCTGGAATAGGGCTGACGAGTGTAGGCGGGGCCAGGCTGCAGTGTCGACTGGGGTGCCTCTGGTGACAGCATGGTAGCTGGCTAGGGACGAGTTGGGCTCCGCCGCCGTTGCTTGTGCCTCGTCAGAGGGCTGACGCGGAGGGGCTCTTCCCAGGTGCTGGCGAGGCCGGGCAGCTCGAAGGCGGCCGGGGGGACCTGGGTTTGGGTGAACGTCGCCGGAGAGGGAGATCAGGCGAGAGTGGAGGCCGGCGAAGTCAGCTCCCTCTCGCCAAGCCGAAAAAACGGTGTCCATGTCCATGATGCGTTGTCCGGGGTGTGCTCGCACTTCGTTTCCCCGCGAACGGGGTCCGGGCCACCACGTATAGGCGGCGAGCTTGGCCCGGACGGCGTCGGTGGCGTCGGGGGCGCCGACGCCACCGGGGCGATCCTGGCAGCTGTCCAGGCAGGCTATGCGATGGTTCCGGAGCGATAGGTACACGTTTTTTGGAACTATCACATACTGCCTATGCGATAGTTCAGATATAACACGTTTCGACACACAGGCCCAAAACTTCCCTTCCGCATATGCGTTGGTTCACATTCGACTTTTGGATTACCGTCAAACCTGCCTATGCGATGGTTCCGTTTTGCCTATGTGATAGGCCCTCTAGCCAATGTCAGCTCAGTGTCAATGGGCAGCAAGGAGAGGATGCGTCACCGAATCATCCTCTAGCCGCCTCCATGTAGTCCAGGAACAGACGCACTCCGCAGATTAGGCCTTACCCTGGCTGCTGATGTTCTGGGCAATGCTTAAACCATTGTGAAAAGCACTACCTAAAATGGCAAAGCATGGGGAAGTGCTGACAATGAATCGGCTGACTAGGTAAGGCTTCTGCATATTCTGACCTCAGAAAGATGACACCGAGCAGCCGAGCATAGGATGGACTGCTCCTGGGGGTTGGAGAGGTTGACAGTCTACTGGCGCCCACGATGGTGTCATAGGCACCGTCAGTTACCAGCACCAGCTCAAATACGTCCAATATTGTACACATAAACTCTGCAAATGCTCCGACTGGAATGAGCTTTTCTAACTGGATGGCTGATGTTTCATCAGCTCAACTAATTTAACGGGCCCAACTAATTCCTTTCTCACCAACATAAGAGTTGAATGTAGGAAATCGAACTATGTATTGCCAACCAACCCACTGGCCATCGATATTTTCCAGGGTTTATTGAAATGCCCGCTCCGTTCTGTGCAAGGCCGCCAGGCCAACGTCTCCATCTGGTCGCCCTGCATTGGAGCTACTGGGCATGGCGCTGCGCTGATTGAACTAAGTTACTTGCAGCTTGCATTCTTCAGAAGCCCGGTCAGCTTTCTCCACCACCTCAATTCTCTAGGAAACCTATCCTAATCATCATTTCTTACCCCAGTTGTCGGCATAGGCCTTCTATGAAACCGCATCAATTGCTTCTTTGCTTTTTTCAACATTGCCTATCACTCGCCAGATCAGAAGCAATTGAGGCCTCCAATTTCCGGGCTTGCCTGGTCCTGGAGCAGATGCACTGCAATGGGGTCCAGGAAGTCATCCGCCAGGGCTTCCCCAACCGCATCCCCTTCCAAGAGTTTCATTGCACCGCTAAGAGATCCTCACCCCCGGCGCCATCCCCAAGGGCTCCACCTTAATGGACGCTAAAGAACCCGTCAAGACCATCGTCGCCACCCTGGAGCTGGAGCGCAACCGGAGGCATGGCAGCACGACATAGAGGCATGGCAGCAGGAGCACGAAAGGAGCTAGAGGAAGCTGCTACAAGATGAAGCTCCGACTGGACCTGAGATCTGGAGGAGCAGCTGGATGGAGGAGGAGGCCAAGGCACAGAAGCTGGTCCTGGAGAAGGTGGCCGAGGATGGGCACCTGAAAGCTTCGGAGGAGAAGCTGGCCAGTCTTGATACCCAGGCCAAGCTGGTGAAGGAGAAGAAGATGATGCAGGAGAAGCGATGCTGATTAGCTGAGCAGAAAGGGGCACAATTGATGTTGGCTTTGTGAAACATCAGTAGACTGGGTGCAAAGTAAATGGCGTAGTGATAGCCTTATGGGGGCAGCTAAGGGTATTCAGGTTGCAGTTGGAGGAGGCGCGTAAGAAGGCGGACGAGGTCCCTGCCGAAGTCCTGGAGGAGGTCAAATGTCAGGCTGCCAAGGATATCGAAGTTTGTTCTAAATTTTGCCTCTTCTACTCTCCCTTGTTTCCGCTTCCTCCTGCTTCCTTCTCTCGGCAAATTTCAAATGCAAATGGATGTTTAGCAAAATATTGCAGCACAACTTTCAAGCTCCTCATGAGCGCCTTCTTTGAAGATGCAGGCGGATGCTAAATAATTTGACAAGCAGCGGTGAAAGGGACTTTGGAGGATGGCAGTGGTGGAGATGGACAACGTAGGCGCTCAAATTTGAGAGCTGGAGAAGGCTCGGGGCAAGGTTCCCGTGCCTCCTCAACAGCTCTCTTTGCTGGCCATTCTGCCTTCAATTGGCGTCTGCAAGCGAGCAGGGAAGGGCCAGAGAACCACTGAAGAAGCAAGACAGCTGCTTAATGAATGGATGTTTCATACACGTATGACTAGGTGCTATGATACTGCAGACACTAATCTTTGTGTCATCCTCCTCACAAAAGGCTTCGAGACTTAGGCTCAATTTGCGGGAGGTCCTGGAGGAGGTGCGACGGGAGAAGCAGCGCCTTGGACATTGATGTGGAACAAGAAGATTTTAAATGATTACATCACATGAATGTTTTGCAAATTGGTTCTTCATGCATGCTGAAACTAGACGGCGTTTTTCTTCACTAGCCTGACCTCAACCCGCGTGCCCATTTTATATCCAAGGGGAAGCACTGAACTCATTGCAAGCCTGAAACATCAGTTAAGTGAGTGAATGGTGATCGCAGGCCGCCCGAGCAAAGATGGTGCGACTGAAGACGGACACGTAGGGAGAGAAAGAGATCCACGATTAGAGGAATCTGGAGAAGGCCGCCAGCCCATCGCATCCTTCAACCAGCGCAAGAAGCTCATCCTTCTGCTACTCAACAGCCTTATGTATCATCGCAGTTTAAAAAGGCAAATCATGAACACGTCTTCAATAGTAGATGAATGGGCTCGGTACATAACTTCGCACTATCAACAGTAACAGTGGCATCCATAATTTAGCTTCTGCTTAATTTCTGTGAAAAAAGGTTGGAGGCTGCGAAAAAACAAGTTTTAGAGCCTGTTTCTTGAAATTTTTCAGAAAGTTCCAATCAACCAAAATAGAATGTTGGAAATATAAATTTTTTCGTGGAAGCCCAGCGAAATTATTATTTCCAAGCTTGATTTACCTGAGACGTTTAACTGATTTATTATGTACTAGTATAACATGGGGCTCAATTCCGGGTGACCAGTTGAGCCCATTTGTTGAACTGCCGCCCATGTGTATAAGGCTCAACTTAGGGGGTTCAATTTCCAAAACATGCCCAAAATCTTGGCTACTATCCAAAAATTTTAATTTTCGGATTTTGAAACATCAACCCACCAGATTAGTGAATAATGGTCAATTTTTGGCCATTTTGAGATCAAATTTGTGCTCAGCATCCATTTTTACCCACATTTGCTCAAAATAATGGCTAATATACAATAACTGAAATTTTGGATTTTGAAACATCAGCCTGCCAGTTTTGCAAACAATGGTTGATATTTTGGCAATTCTGAGATCAAATTCGAGCTCAGCAACAATTTTTACTCTCAGGTGCCCATAATCATGGCTAATATTCAAGAAAAAAAATTTTGAATTTTGAAACATCAACTAGCTGGGTTTGAGAAAAAATTTCAATTTTTTCCAAATTTGGAGTCCAGATTCGTTATCAGCATCAAATTTTACCTAAGGGGGCCATTTCTATGGCATCTATATATTTATTAGCAAATTTCGTTTTTCAGTACTGAAACATCAGCATTTTCGGTTATAACTCCAGAAATAAATATTTCCGCTGAGCTCCCGAAAATAGGGCCGCAAGCGGCCAACATTTCTGACATATGCTGAAAAAATGAGCCAAATGGGTTGAGAAACCGCCGAGGTATTTCTTGTTACATCCATATATATATATATATAGATATATAGACTCACAGGTCAAATCCAGGTGACTCCTTAGTACTGCCCCCAGGCCATGCCCTGGGCGGCAGTTCGAAAAGAGGCTGTGCAGTTTTGTGCTCAAATCGGGAACATTGGGCTGAGTAGCAACTCTACTGCCTCCAACGCTTTGAGCTCCAACTTAAATCCATCGCGCATTGCACTGTATCAATACTTTCTTGCAATATTTGATACCAGATTTATAACAATTATAAAGTCCCGGCCCCTCTGCCTAATTGATTCTGTAAACACATGGACGTCTAATGGGATCGGGCAGCTCTTTTTCAAATTCTAAAATGAGCTCAAATTTCAAAAAATCTAAAAAAAGACATGAGCCATGCGGAAGAACACTTAAAGAAGGTTGGAGGGCTACCAGCGGCAGAGACTGGCCCAAGTATTGCGGCAGCAGTTTTCAATATACTTTAGATTTTTCCTAAATTTTGTCGTCTTGATCAGATAAGTGTCTTTTGTTTTTGCACGTGTCTGGAAGCGAAAAGAGAATGAAAATCCGGAGCCCAAAACAATGGCTTTGCCGGAGAAGAATTCAACCCATGGGCAGTGCACGGGTACAGGCATGGCCTTTTTCTGCTTGCTCATGGTATGGATAATTTTAGAATTCTCGAACATTTGGGTTTTACAATCCTAAAAAATGCTAAAAATTCTTCAAAATTCGCAAATCTGTGAGCTGGGTTTTGTGAAAGTTACATCAACAAAAGATTTTTCTGGTCCATTTTTCTGCCATTTTATCTAGTTTTTAGATCCTGAGAGTAGTCCTCGGCTATTTTGAAGAATCGATTGTGGCAAAACTCTTGGAAACAAGTTTATTGACAGATTATAAATAACAAATGTTCGGGTACGAAAGTTCGGGTACGAAAAGTTCTGGGTACGAAAGTTCGGGGTACGAATGTTCGGGTACGAAAGTTCGGGTACGAAAGTTCCTGGGTACGAAAGTTCGTACAACCTGACATATAAGTGTTTGCCCTTGTTCGGCAGGAGCTAGAAGGTAGAACCCGATTTGGTGTTCTACACCATAGCCAGGTCAAAAAGCTTTGGTAAGCCTTGTCGTTTTTAGGCTCCAAGGCAAAGTTGTTAATGTTTCTGATGGCTTTCAAATTCGTAGCAAGCGTTACCTACATTTGGTAAGTTGGCGGTGGACCAAAATGAGCTGATGATATTTTGAGACAGGATGGTGCAAGAAAATCTCAACTTTGGGATTGTAAAACCCAAATGTTCGAGAATTCTAAAATTATCCATACCATGAGCAAGCAGAAAAAGGCCATGCCTGTACCCGTGCACTGCCCATGGGTTGAATTCTTCTCCGGCAAAGCCATTGTTTTGGGCTCCGGATTTTCATTCTCTTTTCGCTTCCAGACACGTGCAAAAACAAAAGACACTTATCTGATCAAGACGACAAAATTTAGGAAAAATCTAAAGTATATTGAAAACTGCTGCCGCAATACTTGGGCCAGTCTCTGCCGCTGGTAGCCCCTCCAACCTTCTTTAAGTGTTCTTCCGCATGGCTCATGTCTTTTTTTAGATTTTTTGAAATTTGAGCTCATTTTAGAATTTGAAAAAGAGCTGCCCGATCCCATTAGACGTCCATGTGTTTACAGAATCAATTAGGCAGAGGGGCCGGGACTTTATAATTGTTATAAATCTGGTATCAAATATTGCAAGAAAGTATTGATACAGTGCAATGCGCGATGGATTTAAGTTGGAGCTCAAAGCGTTGGAGGCAGTAGAGTTGCTACTCAGCCCAATGTTCCCGATTTGAGCACAAAACTGCACAGCCTCTTTTTGAACTGCCGCCCAGGGCATGGCCTGGGGGCAGTACTAAGGAGTCACCTGGATTTGACCTGTGAGTCTATATATCTATATATATATATATATGGATGTAACAAGAAATACCTCGGCGGTTTCTCAACCGATTTGGCTCATTTTTTCAGCATATGTCAGAAATGTTGGCCGCTTGCGGCCCTATTTTCGGAGCTCAGCGGAAATATTTATTTCTGGAGTTATAACCGAAAATGCTGATGTTTCAGTACTGAAAAAACGAAATTTGCTAATAAATATTATAGATGCCATAGAAATGGCCCCCCTTAGGTAAAATTTGATGCTGATAACGAATCTGGACTCCAAATTTGGAAAAAATTGAAATTTTTTCTCAAACCCAGCTAGTTGATGTTTCAAAATTCAAAATTTTTTTTCTTGAATATTAGCCATGATTATGGGCACCTGAGAGTAAAAATTGTTGCTGAGCTCGAATTTGATCTCAGAATTGCCAAAATATCAACCATTGTTTGCAAAACTGGCAGGCTGATGTTTCAAAATCCAAAATTTCAGTTATTGTATATTAGCCATTATTTTGAGCAAATGTGGGTAAAAATGGATGCTGAGCACAAATTTGATCTCAAAATGGCCAAAAATTGACCATTATTCACTAATCTGGTGGGTTGATGTTTCAAAATCCGAAAATTAAAATTTTTGGATAGTAGCCAAGATTTTGGGCATGTTTTGGAAATTGAACCCCCTAAGTTGAGCCTTATACACATGGGCGGCAGTTCAACAAATGGGCTCAACTGGTCACCCGGAATTGAGCCCCATGTTATACTAGTACATAATAAATCAGTTAAACGTCTCAGGTAAATCAAGCTTGGAAATAATAATTTCGCTGGGCTTCCACGAAAAAATTTATATTTCCAACATTCTATTTTGGTTGATTGGAACTTTCTGAAAAATTTCAAGAAACAGGCTCTAAAACTTGTTTTTTCGCAGCCTCCAACCTTTTTTCACAGAAATTAAGCAGAAGCTAAATTATGGATGCCACTGTTACTGTTGATAGTGCGAAGTTATGACCGAGCCCATTCATCTACTATTGAAGACGTGTTCATGATTTGCCTTTTTAAACTGCGATGATACATAAGGCTGTTGAGTAGCAGAAGGATGAGCTTCTTGCGCTGGTTGAAGGATGCGATGGGCTGGCGGCCTTCTCCAGATTCCTCCTAATCGTGGATCTCTTTGCTCTCCCTACGTGTCCGTCTTCAGTCGCACCATCTTTGCTCGGGCGGCCTGCGATCACCATTCACTCACTTAGCTGATGTTTCAGGCTTGCAATGAGTTCAGTGCTTCCCCTTGGATATAAAATGGGCACGCGGGTTGAGGTCAGGCTAGTGAAGAAAAACGCCGTCTAGTTTCAGCATGCATGAAGAACCAATTTGCAAAACATTCATGTGATGTAATCATTTAAAATCTTCTTGTTCCACATCAATGTCCAAGGCGCTGCTTCTCCCGTCGCACCTCCTCCAGGACCTCCCGCAAATTGAGCCTAAGTCTCGAAGCCTTTTGTGAGGAGGATGACACAAGATTAGTGTCTGCAGTATCATAGCACCTAGTCATACGTGTATGAAACATCCATTCATTAAGCAGCTGTCTTGCTTCTTCAGCTGGTTCTCTGGCCCTTCCCTGCTCGCTTGCAGACGCCAATTGAAAGGCAGAATGGCCAGCAAAGAGAGCTGTTGAGGAGGCACGGGAACCTTGCCCCGAGCCTTCTCCAGCTCTCAAATTTGAGCGCCTACGTTGTCCATCTCCACCACTGCCATCCTCCAAAGTCCCTTTCACCGCTGCTTGTCAAATTATTTAGCATCCGCCTGCATCTTCAAAGAAGGCGCTCATGAGGAGCTTGAAAGTTGTGCTGCAATATTTTGCTAAACATCCATTTGCATTTGAAATTTGCCGAGAGAAGGAAGCAGGAGGAAGCGGAAACAAGGGAGAGGAGAAGAGGCAAAATTAGAACAAACTTCGATATCCTTGGCAGCCTGACATTTGACCTCCTCCAGAACTTCGGCAGGGACTCTTATGATCTGCCTTCTTACGCGCCTCCTCCAACTGCAACCTGAATACCCTTAGCTGCCCCCATAAGGCTATCACTACGCCATTTACTTTGCACCCATCTACTGATGTTTCACAAAGCCAATATCAATTGTGCCTCCTTTCCTGCTCAGCTAATCAGCATCGCTTCTCCTGCATCATCTTCTTCTCCTTCACCAGCTTGGCCTGGGTATCAAGACTGGCCAGCTTCTCCCCCGCAGCCTTCAGGTGCCCATCCGCGGCCACCTTCTTCAGGACCACCTTCTGTGTGCCTTGGCCTCCTCCTCCATCCAGCTGCTCCTCCAGATCTCAGGTCCAGTCGGAGCTTCATCTTGTAGCAGCTTCCTCTAGCTCCTTTCGTGCTCCTGCTGCCATGCCTCTATGTCGTGCTGCCATGCCTCCGGTTGCGTTCCAGCTCCAGGGTGGCGACGATGGCCTTGACGGGCTACTTGACGTCCATGAATGTGGAGCCATTGGGGATGGCCGCGGGGGTGAGGATCTCATAGTGGTGCCGCAACTTTTGGAAGGGGTGCGGTTGGGGAAGCCTGGCGGATTGGACCCATTGCAGCCCATTGCTTCAATGTGGTTGTGAAATTTCACTTTTTCGTTTTATGGCATTGATTAGGTTTTTAGATAAAATATGATAAATTTATGTAGTAAACCTAAAAACTATTGGCACTGGCGTGCGCAGCTAATGTAGACGAATCGATCCATACCCAACTTGAGTACTTTTGGGACAGAACTGAGTCTGAAATTTCAGTTTTATGAGAAAAATCGCAAAAAAACTCCAAATTTTCGACCTCTAACTTGGCAGAGCTGTCCTGACCTAGATATTTAGTTTCGACCCCAACTATATTTATCAATTTTACTTCCCACATACTGTACTGTCAATAAATAAGTTGTATGTGATTGTTCTTCGT
>JASANA010007231.1:0-39621 GCA_030248095.1 Ptycholaimellus sp. GST1_10
AGTCAAATAGACAATTACGAAAAAAGGGTATCTCATTTTGGGAGGAAAAGTGAATTGATGGGGAAACAACACTAGGATTCTGAAAATTTTGAGCGAAAACAATGATGTTAGTGCTAAAACCCATGGCTCGCAAATGCCAAAAAGAAATCAGCAAAGGAATACACTGATATCCAACAGGAGATTAAGAAATTTACAACTACTAAACAGCTGTGGAATGCTCTTTTTTACTTCATAAGGTACGTCTACCAGGCTGTGGTGTACAAGCAGCTCATCATCGACTTTGTCTTGAGGCATTCTTAAAGGTTTTTAGGCCTCAAAAACAACTCAAGAACGGCTCTTCACTGAGGCCCAGCGGCTACTGGACTGATGACCATTGCTGTTGTTCAACTCTGATTGTGTGTATCTACTATGAACATCTTCCATTGTTCATCTGTCAATATTATGCCGCATTCCAGTGCATAAAGTAGGGTGACATCAAATGAGGTGTTTTTTTGATAAATAAGTTGATATAAACCAACAAATGGACCTTGCTGCAATATGGGCATTTGTTAAATTTAGATCCGCAATTGTGGCAAGCACTTCAAAAAGTTCAAATGGATCCCTTCTGCAATATGGGCATTTGTTAAAGTAAGATCTGCAATTATGGTAAGTTCTTTTATTATTTCATATGGATCCCTTCTGCAATTTGGACAGGTGTTTAGATTGGATCCACAAGTCTGTTTTTAAAGATTAACTTAACTATCAAGCTTTTTTGAGTGTTAAGATTTTCTTTAATGTCAGGATCATCTTGAATGTTTAGATTTTTTATAATGTTTAAAATTTCTTTATTTGTGATGATGCTTTTTGAGTTGAAAATATTGTGTTTTCACTATCTAAATAGTTTACTTCAGTTTCTTCACTTTTTTGAAAACTTCCACTTGGAAACCTTGTAGACACTAATACAAACTGTTCAGTATTTTTTTAAAAAAACCAGCTTTACTTCTTGCTGATGTTTCAGCATTTATAACACATTTCTGCAAACCCAAATAGCATCATAATCATTAAAGAAAAATAAATATTATAGAAAATCTTAAAGATTTAGATTATGTCATTATAAAAAATCTTAACACAAAAAATCTTAATAATCAAGTTAATCTTCAAAAACATACTTTTGGATCCAATCTGAACACCTGACCAAATTGCAGAAAGGGTCCACATGAAATATTTAATGAACTTTCCATAATTGCGGATCTTAATTTAATAAATGTTATATTGCAGAAGGGATCCATATGAACTAATTGAAGAAATTACAACAACTGTGGATCTAAATTAAACAATTATACATATTGCAGCAAAGTTCTGTTGTTGATATATATCACCTAATTTATCAAATAAAGAAACCTCATTTGATGTCACCCTACTTTATGTACAATATCCACTGATTTTTCTCAATTTTGAACCAATCAGAAAATTTACTTACTTACTTGTTTCTTCACTTTTTAGAAAACTTCCACTTGCAGAGCCTTGTAGATACTAACACAAATTGCTCAGTATTTTTTTAAAAAAGCTAGCTTTACTACTTGCTGTTGTTTTAGCTTTCAAAACACAATATTTTCAACTCAAAAAGCATCATCATAATTAAAGAAATTTTAAACATTATAGAAAATCTTAATGTTCTAGATGATCCTGACATTATAGAAAATCTTAACACTCAAAAAATTTTGATCATTAAGTTACTCTCAAAACAGACTTGTGGATCCAATCTGAACACATGACAAAAATGCAGAAGGGATCCATATGAAATAATAAAAGAACTTACCATAATTGCGGATCTAAAAACAACTCATATGATGTCACCCTACTTTTATGAAATCTAGCTTTACTACTTGCTGTTGTTTTAGCTTTCTAAACACAATATTTTCAACTCAAAAAGCATCATCATAATTAAAGAAATTTTAAACATTATAGAAAATCTTAATGTTCTAGATGATCCTGACATTATAGAAAATATTAACACTCAAAAAATATTGATCATTAAGTTACTCTCAAAACAGACTTGTGGATCCAATCTGAACACATGACAAAAATGCAGAAGGGATCCATATGAAATAATAAAAGAACTTACCATAATTGCGGATCTAAAAACAACTCATTTGATGTCACCCTACTTTTATGAAATCTAGCTTTATTTATTGCTGTTGTTTCAGCTTTCAAAACAATATTTTCAAATCAAAAACCATCATCATAATTAAAGCAATTTTAAACGTTATAGAAAATCTTAACATTATAAATGATCCAACATAATAGAAAATCTTAACACTCAAAAAATATTGACCATTAAGTTACTCTCAAAACAGACTTGTGGATCCAATCTGAACACATGACAAAAATGCAGAAGGGATCCATATGAAATAATAAAAGAACTTACCATAATTGCGGATCTTATATTAACACATGTCCATATTGCAGAAGGGATCCATATGAACTTAGTGAAGAATTTACCACAATTGTGGATCTATATTTAACAAATGTCCATATTGCAGCAAGGTCCCATTGCTGATTTATATCAACTCATTTATCAAATAAAAACAACTAATTTGATGTCACCCTACTTTATGCACAATATGTACTCTGATTTTTCCCGAACTTGAACCAATCAGAAATAATAAAAGAACTTACCATAATTGCAGATCTTTTATTGACAAATGCCCATATTGCAGAAGGGATCCAAATGAACTTATTGAAGAACTTAACACAATTGTGGATTTAAAATTAACAAATGTTAATATTGGATCAAGGTTCCGTTGTTGATCTATATCAACTCATTTATCAAATAAAAACAACTCATTTGATGTCATACTACTTTATGCACAATAATTGCACTGATTTTTCTCAAACTTGAACCAATCAGAAAGTTTCACTATCTTAATTGATTACTTACTTGTTTCTTCACTTTTTCGAAAACTTCCACTTGCAGGGCCTTGTAGACACTAATACAAATTGTTCAGTATTTTTTTAAAAAAATCTAGCTTTACTACTTGCTATTGTTTCAGCTTTCAAAACACAATATTTTCAACTCAAAATTCATCATCATAGTTAAAGAAATTTTAAACATTATAGAAGAAGAATTATTCAACGTTCTAGATGATCCTGACATTAGAGAAAATCTTAACACTCAAAAAAGCTTGATAATTAAGTTTATCTTCAAATACAGACTTGTGGATCCAATCTGAACACATGTCCAAATTGCAGAGGGGATCCTTATGAAATAACAAAAGAACTTACCATAATTGCAGATCTTATGCTAACAAATGCCCATACTGCAGAAGGGATCCATATGAATTTATTGAAGAGGTTACTAAACTTTTGTCCTCAGGTATATATATATATGTTTCTGGAAATGCTGTCCACGGGCGAATTCTCAACGGATTTTGACAAACTTTTTTTTTCCTGAAAGCTAATGCTATTTTAGGAAGATCTGGAGGGGTGGAACCGGTTTCCGAGCATTTAAAACATTACTTTTTTTGGGTAGAAAGGTTTAAACATTGCAATATACAGTTTTTGCGCTGTAGCACCTGTAATCTTGAGAATTAAACAGACAACTTGAGTTTTTTTGTTCACAAGTCGTACATAACGATTCCAAATCTGTGCTTACTTTTGAAAATGGTGGAGAAACCACAGACTTGCCCTCTTGAGTGACAAACTTTCACACATGACAATAGCATCAATAATTAGTAGCAGCTGAACGGCTGATAATTGAACAGAACACTTAAGTTTTTTTGTTCACAAGTCGTATATAGCGATTCGAAGTCTGTGCTTAATTTTGAAAATCGTTGAGAAACCACAGACTTGCCCTCTTGAGTTACAAACTTTCATGCATGACAATAGCATCAATAATTAGTAGCAGCTGAACGGCTGATAATTGAACAGAAGACTTTGGTTTTTTGATTCACAAGTTGTATATAGCGATTCCAAATCTGTGCTTACTTTTGAAAATGGTTGAGAAACCACAGACTTGTCCTTTTGAGATGCAATGTTCACCCTCACAGCAGAAATTTTCCTTAATTTATGGATTTTGCTACATGTGAAGGTGTAAGCGCCGCTCCGCGGTCACCTATTGCGCTTTGCGCCATATTCTTGTTCAAATAAAAACAACTCATTTGATGTCCCCTACTTTATGCACAATATTAACACTGATTTTCCTCAAACGTTAACCAATCAAAAAGTTTCATTATCTAAATAATTTACTTACTTGTTTCTTCACTTTTTTGAAAACTTTCACTTGCAGGGCCTTGTAGACACTATTACAAATTTCTCAATAATTTTTTACCGCGGAGCGAGCCGAAGGCCCGAACATCCCATCCCCAAGCTTTGCTGGATACTCACAAGTCCGAGTCGACCGCCCTGTCCCACAAGGAGGACGCCCTGGGCCCCACGGAGGCCTACTGGCCCTCATCCGCAGCGGCATCGCCTTCACTGTCCTTGCCCGCCCCTTCCCGCAAGGTGCTGCAATAGAGTACCTCGGACTTAACCTCCTGAGCCTCACCAGCCATCAGCAGCCCACCACCATCCACCTACTCTACCGCCCTCCTATGCGTGGACAGCTCGGCAGGGATGGGGGACTCCATCTTCCAGACTGGTCCTCCGGCCCCCACTCACTCACCGTCGGGGACATAAACCTGGCGGCCCCCTCCTGGGACCCAATGAAAGCTCCTGATCCCGCAGGAGTTTAGCTGGAGGAGTGGATATCCGACAACGGCCTGGTCCTACTCAACGACATCTCACCTACCCGCATGGGCGCAAACGGGGAGCTGTCGTCTCCAGACGTCTCCATCGCCTCCCCAAATCTGGCTAGCCACTGCGACTGGACCCCGATCCCCTTCCCTGCCTCCGACCACTACGCCATCCTACATGCTGTTGAGGACGCCAAGCCTCCGCCCTGCCGCCCCACCCCTCGCTTCGCCATCAAGAAAGCCCGCTGGCCAGCCTACCGGGAGAAGATCAACTCAGCACTGACAGAGAGAGACCCCAAACCACGGCTCCCTGGACTCTCTAGTCAAAGCCTTCACCACCACTCTGCACATAGCGATGAAGGAGAGCTGCCCTTTCGGCGCCCAGCCCGACCCCAAGGCCTGGTTCACTGAAGCCTGCAAGGAGGCTCGAGCCAAGGCCCACAAGGCCCACAAGGAGCTACGCAGGCGTCCCACCAGAGCAGCAGCCCACCGCCACGCCCAGGCCCGCGAGGAAGCCACCAGAATCTACAACTCTGAGCGCCGAAGGACATGGCAGATCTTTGTGTCCACTCTAGATCCCCGCCAGAGCTTAAAGGTCTGGGGAGTCCTCAAAGCTCTAGATGGGCGAAAGAGGTGCAAACTCCCAGATCTCCCCCCCCCCCCCCAGGGCCCCACAGGAAAACCGGCCTCCTCACCCCTCCAGAAGGTAGATATGGCCGTCTGCCACTTTGCTGAAAAAAACAGGTCTGCAGGCCCTCGCCAGGCCAACAAGCAAGCCTATCTCCACACCATTCACCACCTCCGCCGACACCCACCTGGCCTCCAGCCCGAGGAATCCGCCTTCAGACTGACGGAGCTGAGAGCAGCCCTGAAGAAGGGCAAGAGACAGGCCAGCGGCCTGGATGGAGTCCTCCCCTGCATGATCCGCGAGCTACCGCCAGCAGGCCTCACCTACCTCCTCTGCCTCCTCAACCACTCTTGGCTCGAGTGCAGGGTCTCAGCTCGAGTGCAGACTGATCGTCCCGATCCTCAAGAAGGGCAAGGACCCCAGCGCCGTGTCCTCCTACAGCCCCATCAGCCTGCTGTCCTGCATCAGGAAGGTGAAGGAAAAGTCCTGGTCTTCGGCGCTGTCATCCTCCTCCACTCGTACTTTCTTCCTGGCAGGCTCTTCTACGATGACGTCAGCAGCAGCAGCAGGGTCCTCGACGGTAGGAGACGGGTCATGCTCAGGCTCTGGGAACAGTCGCTTGGCATCCTTGTGCAGCTGCTGGGCGACCCACTCCTTGGCTGCTGCCTTCAGGTTGGGGAAGATGCCGTTTCCGTTCTCGTGGTTGGGATCCAGGAACCTGCAAATGAACAAACAATGGCACAACACAATTGACTAAGACACAAAAGGCAGGTGCATACTCTCCACAGCGCTTCTTGAGGGAGTCGATGAGGGCGTTGCCGAAGTCCACTAGATTGTGGCTCAGCTCTCCTTGACTAGCGAAGTTGCGGCAGGCTTTGAGGAGGAGTAGGGTGTCGTGGATGACGGATGCAAGGGATGGGCCGCTCTCGTGCTTGAGGCGGACATCGTTGAAGTCGTGGAGTATCTTGACCAGGCCCTCGGCAGTCACCCACTCGGTGTCGTCGAGCATGATCAAGGGAGCCTTGAAGTTCCGGTTCTTGCGGAGGGCTTGGCGAAGGGGCTCCCGATTGTGCAGCAGGGCTTTCAGCATCTCCAGGTCGCTGTACCACCGAACCTCCAGCCGCTGCTTGTACGCCTTCCCACCCTCTTGGAGTATGTACTGGCCAGCTGCAATTTAGTACATCATATATACACTATCAAACAGTGGCACAAAACAAAAAAGGACATTTTCGTGTTCGGAACTGGGCGACAAAGGCGGAGCACTTGGTGAGGAGCTGGTCGATGGGCACACACTCGGACACCGCGTCGCCGATGACCAGGTGAAGACGGTGGAGAAGGCAGTGAAAGCGCTTTAGGCCTTCCCAATGCTTCTCCATCACCCGGACGGTGAGCTCGTAGATGGGTGGCTGGTGTTGATGAGCATCGATGGAGCCGTAGGATGTGGCGACGAACTCCGGGACTTCTTCCTCATCCTCATCTGCTTCCAGCTCTAGTCCCAAGGAGTCGAGCGCGAGCTGTCGCAGGTACTCCTCGCTGTTGACTGGCTCTCGTTTGAGCTGGCGCTGACGCTTCTTGGCTGTGGAAGTACTTGGCGCAAACTCGTTGTCCTCAGAGTCCAGGCTCTCGGGTTCAGGTTCAGGGGGCTGCACTTCGTCTTCTTCGGCAGGGACCTGTGAACACAGATACACAAAACAATGCCAATTTGTGTTGTGAAAGAAATAACTTCTCTGACGTCAGTGGTGTCATCCTCGGCAATGCGCTTGGCCAGAAGGCGATCTCGGAGACGCTGCTCCACTGCCAGGAACTGCGTGGCCAGCTCCATGCGAAAGCCGCGGTTGAGGTTGGAGGCCCCGTCAGACACGACGTGCCATAGCTGGTGCTTGCTGAGGCCCATGTCCTCGACCCAGAGCTTGGCCACCAGCCGCATGAGAGCCTCCGCGGAGCACCTAGGCGGGCAGGGCTGCGGGGGGAGGGCCAGCAGCTTCGGCTCTCCCTCCTTGACATCGAAATACCAGACCAGGCAGCCCAGCCAGCTCTTGCCAGACCTCAACACAATTGGTTTGTTCCAAACTGTTTTGTGAGCAAGCCATTGTGTTTTGTGTTTTGTCTTGCCATTTTTAGTGAGCAAGGAGGAAGGACAGAAAAGTCGTGCATTCCTTCTATGTGACCTTGGATGATAACTGTGGGAGCTGCAGAACATCTATAGGTGACGAGGCAAAACGTCCCATTTTATCCCTAGGGATGACATTTTTCTAAGGCAGCACGAAACACAAATCAGGGTGGAAATTATTTGTGTCGTGTCTATTGTGGCACGAAAACAAAAAAAAAACAAAAAAAAACAAAAAAAATGACACGCATGGTCATTTGTTTTCGTGTTTGTTTCTTTGTGTTGTGTCAAAATATTGTTTTCGTGCGACCATCACTGGCTAAGATACCGTAGGGCTGCAGTTCGCTGGGACCAGACAAACAGTCGCCCCTGCGTCCTCTCCGCAGGCCTCCCACAAGGATCCCCCTCTCTCGTGCTGCCTTGCCCTCTTCGCATGGCACCGCCTCCCAGAGTCCGTCCAAGCCGAAGCCCCTGAAGTGGATGTGTACCAGTTCGCAGACGACCTCGTCCTCTCTGCGGCAGACCCCAGCCTCCCTGCACTCCAGCAATAGCTCTAGTAGCCTCTCAGCGCTCTTGACGGGTGTGCTACCGCTACAGGAACAGAAATAGCTCCAGAGAAGACTCAAGCCTTACTCTGCACATGCGACCCAGCCCAAGGACCCGACAAAGCCTCCACCCCCCAGCGGCCCCAGCTCACCCTCTCAGGAGCCCCAGTGAGGTTCAGCAAGTTCCTCTCCGTCCTCGGCATCAGCTTCGATCCTCAGATCCGCTTCTCAGAGCACACCAAGGCAGCAGCAAGGAAGATGGAGAGCAGGCTCAACATCCTCCGCGCCCTAGCCGGAACACGCTGGGGAGCTTCTGAGAGCTGTCTGCGGAAAACCTACGAGACCTACGTGAAACCTGCCTCCCTCTACGCCTGCGCCGCCTGGCTCCCCTTCACAGCGCCTTCAGTCTCCGACCTCCTGGCGAGGAAACAGCGGAAAGCAAGCAGGGTCATCGCTGGCCTCCCTCCCAGAAGCCCAGGCTTGGCGTTTGAACGAGAAGCTGGACTCCTGCCGATCACAGACATAGCTAGAGCTCAAGCAGACACAGCAGTATGTGCTTACTCGAGCAGAGGCCCTCTTCACCCTCTCCGCCTCCTCAGCACTGCCCAGAACAGGCTCAGATGCTCTGCTTTAAAATTATCATCAATGTTGGCAGCAAAAGAAAAAGCTGGGAAAACTAATAAACTTAGTTTTTCAAAATACTATTTATTCATCGTATTTCTCAATATTAACCAATATTAAGTTTTTATGTTTAGCTCTATCTGAGCAAACATCCTAAGGTGTTCAACATTTTCTGGGCTCTCTTAGTTCTTTAGAGGTTAAAAAATTTTGTAAGTATAATTTCACAATAAGGGTCAAATTTAATTTCATCGCCTTATATAGCCCATGGTAGTTTTATGATAATATGAATCCAATATAGCTATATTGATTGCAAGCATTATAAAGAGACCAGCTAAGAGACAAAACACACTGAAGCAGAGATTCACAATTTCAATAATCAGGTGATTTCATTAAAAAACCAACGATTAATGATTTTTGGTACTTTGAAACATCAAACATTTAGGTTTCGGGCGAAAAACGCAAAATGTTACCAAGCACAAAAAAAGTCCTGAGCCAACACCCAGATGGGCCTTCATGCAAAATTTCAGCCAAGTTGGTTGAAAAACCGAGGAGTACGGGCTCCATAACTACACACTCATATATATGTGCGGACAGACAGGCAAAAAATGGGGTAACTGTATAAGCGGGCCTTGGCCGCCCACTGCTCCGGGAAGGGCGTCAGAGCTCATCCGGCTTCTGGGCATGGGTGCTACGGCCCCTACGCTTCGCCCAGCATGCTTCGCATGCTAGGCTACGCTCTGGGGCCTCGACGCCCATGCCCTTCGGCCTATGGAGCTCTGACTGCCCTGCACTCCGCGGCAAGTAGCCTACGGCCGCGCAAAAATAATGAATGGAATCTGTGATGGTGACAACCCATGGTGTTTTCCCTCAAAGAGCTGATGAATTTTCAACCATTAAAAAGAGGTTAAAAAAACTCAATTTCAAATCTAAAAAATTGCAGCTATGAAATTTGCAGATTGGTTATTTATTCATCTAACAAGTATATGGCGCAGAGCGCAATAGGTGACCGCGGAGCTCTCAACATACCACATTTATCAACATTTCTACCCAAAAAAGTAATGTTTCAAATGCTCTGGGACCGGTTCCACCCCTCCAGATCTTCCTAAAATGTTAATACCTTTCAGCAAAAAAAAGTTTGTCCAAATTCATTGAGAATTCACCATTTCTCAACCACCCCATTTTTCAAACTTTCTACCCAAAAAAGTAATGTTTCAAATGCCCCGGGACCGTTTCCACCCCTCCAGATCAAGTTGATGTATTGGAATTTCAAGCATTTAATTTTTAGCATACCTGCAATTGCTTGAGAATCAGTCGTTGGAATTGGTCAGATTGAAAAATTTTTCAACAAACTTGAAATTTGGTTTTTTTGGGGTCGACCTCGCCGGTCTCAGCCTCCAGGCGATGCTATACTTGCCCACTTTCTGCTGGCATCTTGGATGAAAGAAAAACGTGAAGGCTTTTCAACGCAAAAGCGGTGTTTGAGTGAGGGAGTTGGTGGCTGCCCCTGCGACCAGAGAGCATGGCAGGACGCCCTTCCTTCCTACATACTAGCAGTGAAAAACATTTGTTGCACGAGTGTTTTGCATCTTTACGTGTTTGCTATATAGGTTGCATGTGGTGAGAATTGAACGGGAAGTGTCTTCCAAAAAGGAGAGTAGCTAGCGAATAGGAAGGCAGCAATTGTTGGGAACAAAAAGTGGCCAGCAAAATTGCAATGAGCTGGCTAAGAAAATGCTACAAAATGGGAGCAAGAAAAGTGCTCCAAGAAGGAGATGAAAAGGCTGGAATCTTGGCATCAGCATGTAAGCATGGCAGCAGCATGAGGCAAGAATGCTAATCAAACAAAAATGCCAGTCAGAAGCGCGGCTAAAATGGGAACAAACTAATGCCAGAAACGGTTCACATTCAACTGGGCCTCTAAAACATGGACAAGCTGATAGTGTCATAGAAAAAAACTGGTCTGGGAAGTAGCGATAGACAAAGGCCACAAATTCAGATGCAATGGTAGGTGCCCAGAAATCTGACTGCTAAAGAGAGAGAGAGAGAAAAAGAAAAGCCCCAAAAGAAAGATGGAGGGGGCTAGACGAAGTAAATCTTGTTGGCCAGGTTGGGGCAGATGCGGACAGCCTCATCGAGAGAGGAGCGGGTGCACTGGGTCTGGAGGGCTGATGAGGACTCTTTGCCGGAGGCCCCCGAGCACACCAGTGACATCGCCTGCATCCTGTTCGAGCTGTTCGAGATGCCCCTGCAATCCCTCTCACTCTTTGCCAGGGGTGGGTGTTTGTGGTGGTAAGGAGAGGGGGATGTAGATATGAAGAGGAACATGTGATGCTTGAGGTGGAGTCGAGTGCGCTGTGCTAGTAGGCAGAGGTGGGTACTGAGGCGGCGTGGGGACAGCAGACAAAATTGTGGCAGAGGCTGTAGGTGATGGACTGGAGCTCCTCGGCACTCATGTTGTTCGCGTCCATGATCATGAAGTACTTGGTGGGCAGCAAGGTGCCCTGACAAGGCGGAGGAGATTAAGGCAGGAAGGAGGAGAGGGAAGGGATGATACCTGAATGCCAAAGTGCCTGCAGAGGTAGAAGACGAAGGCATCAGGGGTGACAATGTTGGTGTCGATGCAGGTGCTGGGGGGGATGTTCTTGGAGCAGCCAGACTGGTCCTTGGGCTGGTTGCAGAAGAGGGGGGTGTGGTGGCATTTCTGAACAACGATGTAGGTGATGGCGGGCTTGTAGGTGTCCTTGAGGTTGAGGCAGGCACGGCAGATGGCGGCGATCTCCTCCTTCATCACAGCCTTGAACTGGCCCTCGGCCAGGCCATCGCGGTAGATGATGATGCACTCTGCCTTCTTCTCGGTGGCCTTGAAGTAGGTGATGAGACACTCCTTCATCTCATCCACCAGGTAGACGATGGACTCCTGGCTCTTCCACTGCACCTTGATAGAGCCCCCATAGTACATGGCGTAGAAGTCCTCGGAGCCCACGATAGAGGCAAAGGAGGGCAGGTTGGACTCTGCCTCCTGGAGCGTCGGGTGGCTCACGTCCATGCCCAGCACCAGTGTTGGCTTCTTGAAGATGAACTTGGCAACCGCCTCTGTCAGCTGCAGGCAGTGCGGCATGCCACCAAGCTTGGCACAGACCTTGAACAGGATGTTTATGCAGGTTGTGGGGTTGATCTTGAGCACCGTCTTCATCAGGATGCACTGGGACCCCCATCTCCATGTCAGAGGCATGCTTGATGGAGATGTAGCCGGCAGAGTCCCGGCTGGGCATGGCCACAATGACGAGGTTGCAGCGGCTCTTGTTGGCAGCGAACTCGGTGATGACATTCTTGTAGAGGTCTTCAATGTCGCGGACATTGCGGGCGTACTTGATGATGAGGGGCATGGCAGGGATGGGCCAGCCCATGCCGGTGGCAGTCTTGTGCAGCTGCTGGCAGAAGTTGATGAGGGCCTGCTGGTTGTGCTCCAGGTTGGCCACCACGATGATGGAGTACTCCTTGAAGTTGGTCGGGGGGTTCAGCAGCTGCTTCTCTGCCATCTGCCAGGCCCCATCCCAAGGTGTCACGTAGGAGGTGGGCCCGGAGTCCTTGTACTGAATGTTGGGCGGGGGGGGGGGGATGCGTCCGGAGAGCTTGATCATCAACACATTGAGGGCGAGGCCAAAGCTGCGGAGGAAGGGGTCCCCCTCAAAGCACAAGTCCTTCACCATCCCCATCACCTTGTTCTTGCACTGCTCCGCATCCATGGCAGTGGAGCGGATCATGGTGGATACCTTTGTGGGAATGGGGCTTGCTGTGAGAGGTGGAGAGGAGGGGGGAGGGGCGAACCTGGTCCTCCGTGAGCTTGCGTTGTACTTGAGCGGGTGCTCGATGTGCAGGCACTCCAGTGGGATGAACAGCTCCTTCTTGGGTGGGCCCACCTGCAACAGTGCTTTTTATTTTCTGGTTGGGGAAAACTTGAACTGTTTTCATTAGCCTGTTTTGGCCTAGTTTTTAGGACTGATAGTGACTTGTGCTCGTATGCATGTAAGAAGAAGGAAAGAGGGAGAAAAAACTGAAGGCAGGGAAGGCGTGGGTACTTAAGCTTGCCGTACTTGTTGTCAAAGTACTGGACAACACTCGTCTTCTGTGTCCCCTGCTCTGTCTCCAGATCAAAGGTGATCTCACATGCCAGCTTCTCCGACATCCCCACCACCTCAATCCCTTTCCATTGCTCTTTCAGGCAGAGAGGGGAGAAGAAGGGGGAGGAACCTTGAAGGTCTTCTTGGTGCAGGTGTAGAGGGTGCGGATGCGGAGGCCCTTGCCCTTGATGGTGCTGTTGGCGGTGCGTACGATGGTGGCGTTGAGGACGGAGTTGGGGTTGAGCACCTGGGCTGGGAAGCATCCTCAGCGACCGCCGCCAGTGCCTCCACCGCGTCCTCCACCTCGCAGTCCGCCGCGTCTGCCACCGCGTCCTCCATGGAGGCCACCACCCCCACTGCCACCGCCACTGCTGAGGACCTCCTCAAGGGAGGCAAGGAATGGCATGTCCTTCTTGTAGAAGGCGGCATGAGCTCACCTCACTCTTCACAGACTTCATGTTCATCCTATTGTGGAGACCATTTAGGAGGAGCCCCATTCAAGAGAACATGCGTTCCGCATCACATCTAGAGCTAGGCACGGCTAGGATGGAGAGGGTCAGATTGTGCAGCACAGATGCCTTGTTGAAGAGCGCAGCGTTCAGCCCACTCCACCCGTTCTGCGCCTCAACCCCTCAAACCAGCACGCTAATGCAATGGTATGACTATGCAATCATGCACTACCCTTACTACAGTGCACACATACATACCCTGAGAGTCAATTGAAAAGTGTGCAGACCTGCTCCACTGCTCCCTCCAAGGCGAGTTCTACTGGCCCATACTTGAGAGTAATCCCTGCCAGAAGAGCAAGCAGAATATCCGTGAGCAGCCCCATGTTTCAATATGAAGAAATAAGAGCAAGTTCAAACATTGGTAGCAGACAAAAAGAGAAAAAGGTCAATGCCCCCTTGTCATTGATACAAAACGGGCCATGATACAAAACACGCCTCATTTGCAGTGGCGCCATTTTCACCATCCCCACTCAGAATTTTACTATACATGAGGCAACTGCAGATGCAGAAGCTTTGCGGATGATTGTATTGGCTATTTCCGATGCCTTGTTTTTGTTGTCTGCAGGATGTCGTTTGCTCAGAAAATCAAGACTCAGACAAATAACTCACATAACTGACAATGAAATAGATGTCAGAAGACATTGAACTCTTAAAATGATTGGTATTTTGCTACTATCTTTAGGCCTAGCCCAAGTTGTATTTACATTCACTAGTTGCTGCAAAAAGAAAAAAAACGGAGTCATAACTTACAACAAAGAACATGACAAGACAACTATTCATTTTACACCAAAGGCTTTGATCGATGACATACAAAGGAAAATGGCCAGTGACAATTTGCATTATAATGAGTCATGTGATGTAACACTTCGTGTTTTAAGTAAAATTGATTTCAGTCAAAGCAGTCTGAACAGAACTCAAAAGCCTTCAAAACTTCAATGTCATGGAAGCAAGGTATCTATTAATAACAAGTTTCAACTGCCTCAATCGAAAGATGTTTGTGTTATAAAAGACGGAAAACTGACAGAGAATGCACTATTTCAACAATATGAAAAGGATCTAGAAGAGAATTCTGGCTTACGCCAAAAAGAATGCAAACTTTTTTTTCCCTGAAAGGTAATGCTATTTTAGAAAGATCTGGAGGGGTAGACCCGGAGTTTGAGTATTTGAAACATTACTTTTCTGGGTAGAAATGTTGAAAATTTGGGTATGCTGTAAAAGGCTCAATTCTCAACGGATTTTGACAAACTTTTTTTTTCCTGAAAGATCTGGAGGGGTAGACCCGGAGTTTGAGTATTTGAAACATTACTTTTTTGGGTAGAAAAGGTTGAAAAATTGGGTATGCTGTAAAAGGCTCAATTCTCATCAGATTTTGACACTTTTTTTTGCTGAACGGTAATAACATTTTAGAATGATCAAGAGGGGTGGGACCAGTCCTGGATCATTTGAAACATTACATTTTTGGGTAGAAATGTTGAAAAATGGGGTATGATGAGAAATGGTGAAATCTCAACGGATTTGGACAAACTTTTTTTTTGCTGAAAGTTAATAAAATTTAAAGAATATCTGGAGGGGTGGAACTTGTCCCGAGGCATTTGAACCGATGCTTTATTGAGTGACAAAATTTCATATATAGGATGCACTCCGCGGTCACCTATTGCGCTTTGCGCCATATACTTGTTTTATTAAAGCCTTGGTGTTTGAAAATTAAATAAAATAAATAAATAATAATAAATAAATAAAGCTTTGGTATTTGCTTGACATATATTTATTGCTTTTCTATTGAATGTTTAAATTTGTTTTGTACCAGCAATTTGATCTAATCACATAATATTTTTTAAATGTTTCCTTTCCTTTTCACTTTCGCTTTCTGGGCACATTATAACAAAAGTTGACGCATATACCACTTACTCCAATGAATTCCATTCCCGGGTCTTACACCTAGTGTTCGCTCCACACGAAGTGTACTGGAAAGCCCCAAAGATCAGGATTCCAGTGGCGATGACGGCGATGATGGCAAGGATGGTGCCAATGGCAGTGATGATGGGTTTGACGATGGAGGAGCCAAGGTTATTGATGCCTGACCAAGAAGTCTTGGCCAGTCCCTGCAATCCTTCGGAAAGTGTCCCCACAACGTATCCCAATGCATGACTGTACCTTGATGCCTTGAACAACTCAGCTGGGGTCCAGGGAGAAGTGACTGGTGTAGTTCACCAGGCCGTTAATCTTCCTTTCCAGAACCAGCAAGCTTGAGGAATAGGCGATGAGAGCCGCAAATGGAGGCATGCGCTGGGAGATGAAGAGGAATGGGGTGTCATCATAGGTGATGTTGGGTTGAATGAAGGTGATGGATGTCCGGAGCTTGCATGAGAGTGGCGAATGCTCCATGCATGAAGTTTTTGAAGAAGGCGGTGGTCTCTTCTGAGGGGCAGGGTCCACAAACTGGTTATGGTAGGTTATGGTCTTGAAGCAGCAGGGCCACTCGTAGTGCAGAGACTGGTTAGTGGACCAGAGAAACTGGTCCATCTGGATCATCGATGACATTCATCTGCTGGCACATTCTTCTTCTCGATGGGGTTGGTGATTCCCCAGTTCAGGAAGGAAGTGATGACGTCATCTCTGGTGGTCGTTGTGGTGATCTCCAGGATGCACAGAGCTGCTGGCACACTTGGGCCTTTGGGAACTGAGAGCCAGATATCCATGGCGTGGTAGGATCGTGGAGCCTGGTGTCTGTAGATGGAGCAGGCTTGAGTGCACTCGGGGAGAAGGACGGGTCGGCTTCCACCGCTGTGCTGATGGCAAAACTAGAACTTCACGTTCTTTGGCAGTGGCTCTGCAACATCCTTTCGATGCTTGGGTCCATGCAGCAGGCTCTCCCACCTCCTGCGCAGATAGAGTAGGTTGGATGGTGGTGAAGTGATCTTGGAATTGGGCTTGAGGGTATTCTGACATCCTGTTCCAAGGAGACGTGGTTGAATCGATATCCGGGGTGGTGGTGATTGGGGACGCAGTGGTGCTCCAGTCGATGGGCCTGGCATCTGAGAGCATAACGAGGCTCATTGCCATCAGCATCATTTAAGCCAGTCCCCTCACGCTCTTCTTCCCGACCCTTACCTTTTGTTGCTGCCGTGCCATGGATGAGGAGGAAGGAGCGAATTGTTCGGGGGCTCTGAACCTGGTATTCAGCTTCCTTGTGGATGTCATTAGATCCTCTTGACTCAGCCCCTTGTCTCTTCTCATTTCCGCTCATTTCCTGATGGCTCTGTTTTTGGCCGCCTTCCTTCAAAGCCACTTCTGTTATTCTTCAATCTTCTCAGGGGACAGTGGAACTTCCTTGAACTTGTAGCGCTAGCGCCAATGGTCTGGCTTTAGTTGGTGCTCTGTCATTCAAAACGGCATGCCCAGGCGTGGCCTGGTTTCTCGACGCTTCCTCCTGAATTCTTCGATCAGAATTCCCACACGAAGTGCCTATCCCTTCATCCTGAGACCGTTTTCATCGAAGAACTCGAGGAAGAAGGGGAAATCCACTTGGCTCAGAAGTCTGGCTATGTGGACACTGTCTCCTCGAGGTAATGGCTCTTCTATGCGGTGTTGAAGCAGGGTCCGGGGAGACCAGCTTAGTCAAAGTAACTGGAGGTTGGGTGACGGTAGTCCAGGATTTGGTCCTCCTTCCAGTCTTGCCTCGTCCTGGAGGGTCACTACGAAAAAGGAACGCCACGTCTCCTGTTCCAGCAGCAGATGGGTGAAAGTGTTCATCTGCAAAAGGATGAAGAACCAATCAGTAGTCCCGTTAAAGACTCCCAATAAGCCAAGTAGTAATAGGTGTGTCAAGGCTGGGAAGCGCATCAGTTGCTGAGGGAGGGGTTCTTTGCTCCTGGCCGTCATGTGTCCCATGTAGTGGAGCTTGGAGATCGCGGCTGGTAAGTCATCAATGTCCGCCATAGTGGCCAAGGTGAGGTTGGCTGCCAATATGGCAAGTCCAGTGAAATCGCTGAAGAGGCAACTCTTCAGGAGCTCTGCTTGGAGTCCGTTGGTGTGCCTCAAAGCCACCTCCCAAGTTCCGCAGGTTTGGAAATTTAGCTCCATCCAACTGGTGGGCAGGCAATCCCACGCTCTGCCAGTTTCATCCAGTGGGCTGGCGGAGTAGAGGCGTGGAAGGCAGAGGACTTGGAGGTTCGGTGTGAGCCAGCTGATGTTGGGTAGCCGGATTCTTGCATAACGATTAAACATCTACTTCCTGAGCTGTGACAGTGGTTCCCTCCATGCCGGATCCAATGTGACGTTTCTGCATTCTGATAGTCCAAGAGAGAGAGAGAGAGAGAGAGAGAGAGAGAGAGAGAGAGAGAGAGAGAGAGAGAGAGAGAGAGAGAGAGAGAGAGAGAGAGAGAGAGAGAGAGAGAGAGAGAGAGAGAGAGAGAGAGATAGAGAGTGCGGAGTTCTGGTAGCTGGCGTAGCGACTCCCAGTCCTCAGCTGAGAAGTGGCTAAGACCATATACCTCAAGCTTATCCAGGCTCGGGGCCAGCTTCGTCACTTCCGTCAGGGATGGATCCATGCTGATCAACATCTTTTTGACGTTTGTTTTCTCCAGGCTTCCCAACTCGCCTTCCCACATCGAAACCAATTCCACTTCGGTTGGAAGTACGTCCCAGATCTCAGCTGACATGAAGCATAGGTTGATCGCTTGGAGCCTTTGATGTGTTGCATGCATTGCATGAGTGTCTGATTGAATGCGCTGGCGGGAAGGCTGGATGTTGCAGGGGACTGGTATATGGTGAACTCCCTCATGTGTTTCACTTGGCTTCAAAGAGCATGTCAAAGTGTGCAACTGGGAGTGTGGCTTTCTCAGAGTCAGCTCGGAAAACTCGGCTCCATGGAAGACACACCTTGTTCTTTACTCGGTACGGCAGGTAGTATTCCAAGGCGCTGCAGCCTAGGAGGTCGGTCATGCTCTTTAGCAGGCATGGCATCCTCCTAGCATTGGAGGCTAGGATATTTCCTAGATTCCAACATGAGGTCGTTGAGGATCTCTTGATGGCAATGGGACATGTAGGTGGCCATTGCTTCTCCTTCTGACGAGTTCATCCTAAATTGGAATAATTATCAAAAGTGAAAAGCGATTGACTGAAAAGCAAAACCCCTGAAAGCGCAGCTGCTTCCGTAGAGGCTTCTCAAAGGCCTTTACTGTGCCAGATTCGGCATCCTTGTCGATGAAATTCATGCAGATTTTCACCAGCGTAATGACATCCTTCAGGACCCCTCCAACGCAATGTAATTATTGTCGATGAAGTACGGAGATGCGAAAATCGTGTAGGTTTAGAGAAATCTAGTTTTCAAAGGCAGAACAGGTGGGGCCAAGAAAGAGTACAGTGGTGTTGCAAGATGCCGCCATGATGCCAATCTTCCGGCAGATGAACTTGAATTGTGCTGATGAGCAGTCTATTTACTTGCGCTTCTGAGCCAGCTTGCTGACGAAGAAGGCATCCAGGCTGCCGTGGACAGGGGCCTAAGACTCCTCGTCACCTGAATGCAATCAACCATGGATCAAGTAAAAATGAAAAAGAAAAAAAGTGAAAAGGAGATCCTTTGTAGGCATTTTGGATGGCCTCTGCACGATCTGGGTGATGCTCAGCATGATGCCGCATGAAGTGGAGGTAGAGGTTGGAGAGTGAGCCTGCCTTGTCAACCAGAGACTCGCACTTATTCCTGTCCACGTCGGGCACTTCACAGGTAGTCTTTCCGCCGCTGAGCTCTTTGGGGACCACGTCCCAAGCTCCATTTGACATCGTCCGCCCCATAGCTGTACAACATAATCAGAGCTATGTTACTACGGCAAAGGCCACCTGCAATCCATATACACCGTTGCATAAACTGCGCAATTGCATACTAACCTGATCAGCTATTTGTCGCGCTAAGAAACTCCACTACAAGCTTCATGTCAATGTTTATAAAGCCATAATTTAGTGTTATACCAACCAGTACTGCCTGTAAAAGCTCTTTGAGATGCTTTTTGGTGTGGGTTTGTGAAGGCTGACTGAAGGTGCACATCTCTCATCACCAGCCCATAGGTGTTGTGGTGTTTCCTAAGCCGGTTTTGTCAACCTTGAACATTGATGAGGCGGGCGGAAGGGAGGCCGGGATCAGTTGCTCTATAATGCCCCAACCTGTTCCCTTCTCTTAACCCTTTCAGTGACGATGAAAGAGAATCTCGCTACATTACTGCTGCATTCCACCACAGCGTTTGGTAGATCAGAGAGCTTGGTTTGCTAAGCTGTACCCTTCTACCGACCACCTCTACAATGTGACTACAATGCCCAGCACAACTTCCGCCAACTTCCGCTTCCACAACAACTTCCAGCCGTTGACTTTGTTGCCTTTCATCATCAGCGACCAAGTCAAAAGCTCCAGTCACCGATCTACAGAGACAGGACAGCGAATCGAGACCAGCCTGCAATGCCGGCCTTTGCTTCGTTGCTAGACAGGACAACCTGCAGCTCCAGAACTTCACTCAGCCAGAGCCGGCCTCGTGAACTTCTATATGGCAGCAACTGCAACTATGCTGCAAGGAATTGAAAATTGACGTTTGAGTCTCTTTTCAATGTCCGTTCTGCGACAGCAACATCGCAGCGCCTAGGTTTGTGTCATCCTTGGGTGGGTATTGCAAAACTCTGACATCACAAGGCACCCTTGCTACCGTAATCAGCTGCTACACTGGGTCTTGAAGCAAACTGAAAAGTTCTCTTCAAATGGCAACTCCCTTCACTGATTTCATTCTATCCTTGCGTATTTTATGAAATCATTCAACGCCGATGATCGAGACGAGATTCGTCTTCGGTGCAAAGCATTGAAAATTAACTGAAAAGTTTCTTTTCATGCTGACGTCATCAGCATCATCTTCAGAATTTCATCATCCTTCAATGGATTTTGAATATTCTCTTCGGCTGCCAGCTACCAGCTTTGATTCGACTTTGCTGCTGGACTTTGAAATTGGCCACTGTCAATTTTCAAAGATCTCCACTGCCAGCTCCAGTCTACGTTGGCACAGATGCAACTTTGCTGCTTGGGCATCGAAAACTAACTGCAAAGTTGTTTTCATGCCATCTACGCAAGCACCATTGATGACAATTTCATTATCCTTGAACAGATTTTGAAATTGCCTGCAGCTATCAGCGGACCATTTGCCTCCACTGCCAGAGTTCAAAAATTGACTCCAGTCAGTTTTCAAACTCCTGGCCTCTGCTGCAACTTTGCTGGCCAGCCAATGCCAGCTATCCAGCAAAAGTTGCTCGCTGCTCGAGTTTCGAGATCGCCTCTGACCAGTTGCGGATTTATAAACTTTCAAGCATTGCTGAAGAAAAGACCGGCCAACTTCAGAGTCAATTGCCGTCTTTTGACATTGCTTCATTTACAGATTTTTATGATCACGTAAAATTTGGAACAAGCAACGCAAAAGTCAAAATGACTCACAAGTGGCCTCTACTTTTCTACGCCGCCAATTACTGGACCAGGCCCAGCTTAGTGGACTGCTTCCACTGCCGCTTCTATGGCCTTCCAGTCGTCTGTGACCTCAGCCTGCTCACTTACGGCCAGAAGGACCTCTTCATGGATGGTGCCAACTGCGAGCACAACGCCTTCAAGGCCTACTTCATCAGCGCTCACCTCCTCTACTACGCTGCACCTGAAGAGTGCTCAAAGGACTCGCCTCCTCTTCCTTCTGTCCACCATTGAAGACAGCATCAATTCTGGATGAATTCTGCTGCTTTTGCTATGGCCTCCTGGAGCGATACAACTGCTTCCAGATCTTCAAGGACTGCAACCAGTGTGACATGCTGGACGGCTTCAACTGTGGCCTCTGCCACTTCCAGCCCAACAGCAGCCACACTGGACGACTCCAGGACTCCATTCCGATCGCCGCCGACTACGGCTTGCTGCTCATGCTCTGCTCCAGCATCAAGCCATGCAAGTCCAGCGCCTACGCCGTCTTCAACCTCGGCAACTACATGACTCTGCCCTTGGAAGACGCCTCAGAGAGGCCTCAAACCCACCCCCCTCCTACAGCATCCGTAAGAGGTCGGTGGTGTACAAGGCCTACGGAAACCTGGGCGGCTTCCACAACCGCTTCTGCAACTTCATGATCGCGTATGCCGTCATGAAGCCCGCCTCCTGGAAGGCGTCCTCAACAGACCTATCAAGGTCCCCTGCCTCACACCCTCCTCCTTACTCCACCCAGCAGTAAGAGGTCGGTGGTGTACAAGGCCAACGGGAACATGGATGACTTCCTGACTGGCTTCTGCCAGCACACTGGCGACTGGGCCAACTTCAATCCACTTGCCGCCTGCCAGACTTTGCAATATCTGCAAAGATATGCAAAGTCTATCTACGCTTCTTCGACGGATCAACTTAAAGTTAAACTGACAGCACCGCCATAAACTTAAAGTTTGCGTACCTCAATAAAGCCTATTTTGGAGCAGCCTTCTGACAGCACTGCTGTGCCAGCTCATCTCAACTCCGCCTACTCTTAGCCCAGCCAATGGAGCCTCTTTTGGAGTGGCCTACTGAGAGCAGCTTCCCTGGAAACCAGCTCACCTCCACCCGCCCCTCAATATGGCGAAGAGCTCAAAGAAATCATGCTGCCACGGCTTCAGCAATTGCTCACCATCATCCCAAGCTGCGTCGATTTCTACCTCTGCCAACCCGCGCAAATTCTACATTGTCAACACGAGCTACATTCGTCTCTTTGCATCTCTCACAATGACAATTTGCTCAGCATCAACCCAAGCTGTGGAAAATCATTGCAGACAAACAGAGAGAGTGACCAGCATATGTCATCCCGAGCTGCGTCAATCTTTGCCACTGTAAACCTGAGCAAATTAGCCACTGTCATCCCGAGCTGCATCAATTCTCCTCGCAGCTTGACAGCGATAATTTGTTCCACGTCCTCCTGAGCTGAGACAATCCTCGACACCGTCAACCCGAGCAAATCGCCTACTGTCATCCCAAGCTGCATCAATACTCATCGCAGCTACAACAGAGACAATTTGCTCAGTATCATCCTGAGCTGCGGAAAGTTGAGCCAACTGTCATCCTGATCTGCGTAACTTCCACGCACCTCTCAGAACAGCCTGAATCAACGTCGCCAGAAGTGAACAGAAAGTACTACTTTCTAAAATTGGACGGCCTCTGGCCTATCTTCGATGCCTCAAAGAACCGCCTACAAAGGCTCCCCGCAATCCTCCAAGTGGCCAAGCTCCAACAAGAAGCCCTTGCCCTGCTTCTTCTACATGGCCGCCATCAACAACGTCCGTGTCCCCTACACCTCTCTACCCCTCTACAGCCTCAATGCGACAGGCATTAAGCTTGCCACACTTAAAGTTCCACCTCTCGCATCTTTGGTAGATGTGCCCCCTCTTCTGCAGTTAACAAGTTCAACTTGTCCGCTCTCTTCTCCGCCGCTGGCCAAGAAGGTAGAGTACCCTGGACGGGAACCTGAACCAACTGGCCAATGCCTAGCAGATCAACAGACAGAAGATCAGCAGTCGCATCATCACCATCAACGTCATTGCCAATGACACCTCAAACCTCCCTCTCTAATCCTCATTTGGACGGAAGGCAAAGTCCAGCTTCTACTATTGCCGCTATAAAACCATCGTCTATTACAATGCTGGCATAATCAGCGGGTCTTCAATACAACCTCCTTCCACCTCAAGTCCTACTCAATTAGAGGCCAATTAAACGTGGCCTAATAAGAGCTGCACTCTGCCAAGGGCACCAGATCCATTCGCCTGGTGCCACTTGGACAGCACAGAGAAGGACGCTGACAATCTCCTACACCCTCTCACTCTGCCCATCTTTACCTCCAAGCACTCCTTTGCAGAGTCATAGAAAGGCCTCAACTGCTCCTGCAAACGCCGCTTGGTCAGAGTACAGATGGACACCAACAGACCTGACAAAGTCCCCATAACCTCCACTTCTACGCCTATTGCAACCTAGAAAGACTGTTCCAATTCAACATGGCCAAGGACGCCTGGCTGAACGTCTGGGACTTCCAGAATTTCTGCAACAAGCGCAGCCTCAACCAGCGCTACCTTGGCAGCGGATAGATGAACACAGTCCCGATTGCGCACCTTCATCCTACCCCTCACCCTCCTTCTCAGAGGCTTTGGATGGAGCAGCATCGAAAAGCGCCTTCCAAGTATACACCGTCTTTGGCCTGAAAGCAGGACAAGAATTCCTCCGCCCAGCCCCAGCCAGTGGAGCTAATTGGCCCTGCCTTTCAAGATACAGCCGAATGGGAACATTAAAGTTTAACTTTAATGAAATAATTCGGCGGATTATCATCAACACTTCTCTTATCCTAATATGGATAAAAGAAGATGTCTAAAGAACTTTGGTTCTACGGCGTCTGACTGAGATTTGCCGACCCTCTGGATGGCGCAAATCTGCAAGGACTACAGCCTCAGGACCTCCGCCTATGGCCTGTCGTTCATCAAGCTCAGCGGCATCTGGATCACCTTCAACTGCGACATGAACAAGGCACAGGCTGATCTCATCAGTGCGAGCCAAAAGGAGTCTGCCTTGCAGCCAAACTGGCGGCTGACTGGACGAGCGCAGACTACGAGGAGTCTGCATTGCAGCTGACTAGGCAGCTGATTTCGTCAGCTCAGGCCAAAAGGAGTCTGCCTCACAGCCAAACTGGCAGCTGACTGGATGAGTGCAGACTACCACAAGTCCACTTCGCAGCCAAACTGGTGGCTGATTTCGAGAAGTGCAGACCACTATGAGACTGCTTCACAGCCAAACAAGTGGCTGATTGGACAAGCGGACTACTAGGTGTCTGCTACGAAAACCAACAATGACTGTTTCAAGATTAAGGACTCATCAAAAAACCCATGGAGTGCTGCATATTGTGACTGTTTCAATAGTTTGTAAAGTGCATGGCAGCGGACTTCAGATGGCAAAGCTCGGCTAAAAATCCCTGCATCAATTTGCCATCTACTCAAGCCCTTCTGCCTACTATTCGACACCCGGCAAAAACAGCCCCTCAGCCTGCACACCCCTTCACTGCACACTCCACCCTTCAACGCGCCACACACACTCCCCTGCAAAACACCCCCTGCCCCAGCCAGCAGGAACCTGCTCCCCCAGTCTTTGCAAGGGTGGCCAGAAGAGAGGGCAGACTAATTGCTCCCCCCTCCGCTCTCCCCTCCACAGGCCTACGATTTTTGGCGCAAGCCCTGAAAAAGCGGCCCCCAGAGAGCGCAAACAACGGGCGATTGATGACCCTCCTTACAACCACACCCTACTCCCTGCGCCCCCTCCAGAAAAAGCAGCTTCCAAGGAACAGCAAGTGCAGACAATGGATGACTCTGCCCTGCCACCACCCCCCGCCTTTTTGAGCCCCTCGCAAAAAGCAGCCTCCACAAGCACTGACGATCATTTGTCAGCCTAATAGCCCAGCCTCAGCGCCAGGCTCCACACAGAGGCCTCCCTCAACGCTTAATGGAGATAAATGATGCTAAAGGTTCTCCACCAGTGCTCCGCCGGGACAGGCCTCCTCCAAACCCACTTTGTTCCCCACACACATAGGATCCTGGATCACCATCCCCATTTCCATGCCACCAACGCCCCGCAATGGCCACGCCCCTGGTGGGGGAGGATATCATACTGCCCTCTCTTCTGCCACCCTTGCAAAGACTGGGGGAGCAGATTCCTGCTGGCGGGGGCAGGGGGTGTTTTGCAGGGGAGTGTGTGTGGCGCATTGAAGGGTGGAGTGTGCAGTGAAGGGGTGTGCAGGCTGAGGGGCTGTTTTTGCCGGGTGTCGAATAGTAGGCAGAAGGGCTTGAGTAGATGGCAAATTGACGCAGGGATTTTTAGCCGAGCTTTGCCATCTGAAGTCTGCTGCCGTGCACTTTACAAACTAACAAAACAGTCGCAATATGCAGCACTCTATAGGTTTTTTGATGAGTCATTAATCTTGAAACAGTCATTGTCGGTTTTTGTAGCAGACACCTAGTAGTCCGCTTGTCCAATCAGCCACTTGTTTGGCTGTGAAGCAGACTCATAGTGGTCCGCACTTCTCGAAATCAGCCACCAGTTTGGCTGCGAAGCGGACTCGTGGTAGTCTGCACTCATCCAGTCAGCCGCCAGTTCGGCTGTGAGGCAGATTCATTTTGGCCTGTGCTGACGAAATCAGCTGCCTAGTCAGCTGCAATGCAGACTCCTCGTAGTCTGCGCTCGTCCAGTCAGCTGCCAGTTTGGCTGCAAGGCAGACTCCTTTTGGCTCACACTGATGAGATCAGCCTGTGCCTTGTTCATGTCGCAGTTGAAGGTGATCCAGATGCCGCTGAGCTTGATGAACGAGGCCAAGTAGGCCTGTGCCAGACGCATTTCAGTCCTTTGTAGTTGATGAGCTGGGAGGAAATGTGCTGGCCATTGATGATCATTGACGCATCATTCTTTGCAATCAATTGATTGGCGGGGAATGAGTAGAGGTCAATGGGCATCTTTTTTTAGGCAGAGACCTGGAAGCCGAAGCCAAGGCCATAGGCGGAGGTCCTGAGGCTGTAGTCCTTGCAGATTTGCGCCATCCAGAGGGTCGGCAAATCTCAGTCAGACGCCGTAGAACCAAAGTTCTTTAGACATCTTCTTTTATCCATATTAGGATAAGAGAAGTGTTGATGATAATCCGCTGAATTATTTCATTAAAGTTAAACTTTAATGTTCCCATTCGGCGTATCTTGAAAGGCAGGGCCAATTAGCTCCGCTGGCTGGGGCTGGGCGGAGGGATTCTTGTCCTGCTTTCAGGCCAAAGATGGCATAGTCTTGGAAGGCGCTTTTCGATGCCACTCCATCCAAAGCCTCTGAGATGGAGGATGAGGGGTAGGATGAAGGTGCGCAATCGGGACTGTGTTCATCTATCCGCTGCCAAGGTAGCGCTGGTTGAGGCTGCGCTTGTTGCAGAAATTCTGGAAGTCCCAGACGTTCAGCCAGGCGTCCTTGGCCATGTTGAATTGGAACAGTCTTTCTAGGTTGCAATAGGCGTAGAAGTGGAGGTTATGGGGACTTTGTCAGGTCTGTTGGTGTCCATCTGTACTCTGACCAAGCGGCGTTTGCAGGAGCAGTTGAGGCCTTTCTATGACTCTGCAAAGGAGTGCTTGGAGGTAAAGATGGGCAGAGTGAGAGGGTGTAGGAGATTGTCAGCGTCCTTCTCTGTGCTGTCCAAGTGGCACCAGGCGAATGGATCTGGTGCCCTTGGCAGAGTGCAGCTCTTATTAGGCCACGTTTAATTGGCCTCTAATTGAGTAGGACTTGAGGTGGAAGGAGGTTGTATTGAAGACCCGCTGATTATGCCAGCATTGTAATAGACGATGGTTTTATAGCGGCAATAGTAGAAGCTGGACTTTGCCTTCCGTCCAAATGAGGATTAGAGAGGGAGGTTTGAGGTGTCATTGGCAATGACGTTGATGGTGATGATGCGACTGCTGATCTTCTGTCTGTTGATCTGCTAGGCATTGGCCAGTTGGTTCAGGTTCCCGTCCAGGGTACTCTACCTTCTTGGCCAGCGGCGGAGAAGAGAGCGGACAAGTTGAACTTGTTAACTGCAGAAGAGGGGGCACATCTACCAAAGATGCGAGAGGTGGAACTTTAAGTGTGGCAAGCTTAATGCCTGTCGCATTGAGGCTGTAGAGGGGTAGAGAGGTGTAGGGGACACGGACGTTGTTGATGGCGGCCATGTAGAAGAAGCAGGGCAAGGGCTTCTTGTTGGAGCTTGGCCACTTGGAGGATTGCGGGGAGCCTTTGTAGGCGGTTGTTTGAGGCATCGACGATCGGCCCGAGGCCGTCCAATTTTAGAAAGTAGTACTTTCTGTTCACTTCTGGCGACGTTGATTCAGGCTGTTCTGAGAGGTGCGTGGAAGTTACGCAGATCAGGATGACAGTTGGCTCAACTTTCCGCAGCTCAGGATGATACTGACCAAATTGTCTCTGTTGTAGCTGCGATGAGTATTGATGCAGCTTGGGATGACAGTAGGCAATTTGCTCGGGTTGACGGTGTCGAGGATTGTCTCTGCTCAGGAGGACGTGGAACAAATTATCGCTGTCAAGCTGCGAGGAGAATTGATGCAGCTCGGGATGACAGTGGCTAATTTGCTCAGGTTTACAGTGGCAAAGATTGACGCAGCTCGGGATGACATATGCTGGTCACTCTCTCTGTTTGTCTGCAATGATTTTCCACAGCTTGGGTTGATGCTGAGCAAATTGTCATTGTGAGAGATGCAAAGAGACGAATGTAGCTCGTGTTGACAATGTAGAATTTGCGCGGGTTGGCAGAGGTAGAAATCGACGCAGCTTGGGATGACGGTGAGCAATTGCTGAAGCCGTGGCAGCATGATTTCTTGAGCTCTTCGCCATATTGAGGGGCGGGTGGAGGTGAGCTGGTTTCCAGGGAAGCTGCTCTCAGTAGGCCACTCCAAAAGAGGCTCCATTGGCTGGGCTAAGAGTAGGCGGAGTTGAGATGAGCTGGCACAGCAGTGCTGTCAGAAGGCTGCTCCAAAATAGGCTTTATTGAGGTACGCAAACTTTAAGTTTATGGCGGTGCTGTCAGTTTAACTTTAAGTTGATCAGTCGAAGAAGCGTAGATAGACTTTGCATATTCTTGCAGATATTGCAAAGTCTGGCAGGCGGCAAGTGGATTGAAGTTGGCCCAGTCGCAGGTGTGCTGGCAGAAGCCAGTCAGGAATTCATCCATGTTCCCGTTGGCCTTGTACACCACCAATCTCTTACTGCTGGGCAGAGTAAGGAGGAGGGTGTGAGGCAGTGGACCTTGATAGGTCTGTTGAGGACATCTTCCAGGAGGCGGACTTCATGACGGCGTATGCAATCATGAAGTTGCAGAAGCGGTTGTGGAAGCTGCCCAGGTTTCTGTGGGCCTTGTACACCACCAACCTCTTATGGACGCTGTAGGAGGGGGTGGGCTTGAGGCCTTTTTGTAGCGTCCTCCAAGGGCAGAGTCATGTAGTTGCCGAGGTTGAAGACGGCGTAGGCGCTGGACTTGTATGGCTTGATGCTGGAGCAGAGCATGAGCAGCAAGCCGTAGTCGGCGGCGATCGGAATGGAGTCCTGGAGTCGTCCCAGTGTGGCTGCTGTTGGGCTGGAAGTGGCAGAGGTCAGAGTTGAAGCCGTCCAGCATGTCACACTGGTTGCAGTCCTTGAAGATCTGGAAGCAGTTTTATGGCTCCAGGAGGCCATAGCAAAAGCAGCAGAATTCATCCAGAATTGATGCTGTCTTCAATGGTGGACAGAAGGAAGAGGAGGCGAGTCCTTTGAGCACTCTTCAGGTGCAGCGTAGTAGAGGAGGTGAGCGCTGATGAAGTAGGCCTTGAAGGCGTTGTGCTCGGAGTTGGCACCATCCATGAAGGGGTCCTTCTGGCCGTAAGTGGAGCAGGCTGAGTTCACAGGCGACTGGAAGGCCATAGAAGCGGCAGTGGAAGCAGTCCACTAAGCTGGGCCTGGTCCAGTAATTGGCGGCGTAGAAAAGTAGAGGCCACTTGTGAGTCATTTTGACTTTTGCGTTGCTTGTTCCAAATTTTATGTGATCATAAAAATCTGTAAATGAAGCTGGGTGAAAAGACGGCGATTGACTCTGAAGTTGGCCGATCTTTTCTTCAGCAATATGCTTAAAAGCTTATAAATCCGCAACTGGTCAGAGGCGATCTCAAAACTGAGGGAAAGCCAGCAACTTTTTGCTGGATAGCTGGCATTGGCTGGCCAGCAAAGTTGCAGCAGAGGCGGGGGCCTTGAAAACTGACTGGAGTCAATTTTTGAACTCTGGCAGTGGAGGCAAATGGTCCGCTGATAGCTGCAGGCAATTTCAAAATCTGTTCAAGGATAATGAAATTGTCATCAATGGTGCTTGCGTAGACGGCATGAAAACAACTTTGCAGTTAGTTTTTCGATGCCCAAGCAGCAAAGTTGCATCTGTGCCAACGTAGACTGGAGCTCACATCAGTGACATCTCTGAAAATTGACAGTGGCCAATTTCAAAGTCCAGCAGCAAAGTCGAATCAAAGCTGGTAGCTGGCAGCCGAAGAGAATATTCAGAAATCCATTGAAGGATGATGAAATTCTGAAGATGATGCTGATGACGTCAGCATGAAAAAGAAACTTTTCAGTTAATTTTCAATGCTTTGCACCGAAGACGAGAAGAATCTCGTCTCGATCATCAGCATTCAATGATTTCATAAAATACGCAAGGATAGAATGAAATCAGTGAAGGGAGTTGCCATTTGAAGAGAACTTTTCGGCCGTTGCTTCAAGACCCACTGTAGCAGCTGATTACGGTAGCAAGGGTGCCTTAGTGATGTCAGAGTTTTGCAATGCCCACCCAAGGATGACACAAACCTAGGCGCTGCGATGTTGTTGCAGAACGGACATTGAAAAGAGACTCAAAACGTCAAATTTTCAATTCCTTGCAGCATCCATCCAGTTGCTCATATAAGAAGTTCACGAGGCCGGCTCTGGCTGAGATGAAGTTGCTGGAGCTGCAGGTTGTCCTGTCTCAAGCAACAAAGCAAAGGCTGGCATTGCCGCTCGGTCTCGATTCGCTGTCCTGTCTCTGTAGATCGGTGACTGGAGCTTTTGACTTGGTCGCTGATGATGGAAGGCAACAAAGTCAACGGCTGGAAGTTGTTGTGGAAGCGGAAGTTGGCGGAAGTTGTGCTCGACATTATCGTTCGCATCTTGTAGAGGTGGTCGGTAGAAGGGTACAGCTTCAGCAAACAAGCTCTCTGATCTACCAAACGCTGTGGTGGAATGCAGCAGTAATGTAGCGAGATTCTTCATCGTCACTGAAAGACCAAAGGGAACAGGTTGGGGCGTTATGAGCAACTGATCCCGGCCTTGCCTTCACCCGCCTCATCAATGTTCAAGGTTGACAAAACCGGCTTAGGAAACACCACAACACCTATGGGCTGGTGATGAGAGATGTGCACCTTCAGTCAGCCTTCACAAACCCACACCAAAAAGCATCTCAAAGAGCTTTTACAGGCAGTACTTGTTGGTATAACACTAAATTATGGCTTTATAAACATTGACATGAAGCTTGTAGTGGAGTTTCTTAGCGCGACAAATAGCTGATCAGGTTAATATGCAATTGCGCAGTTTATGCAACGGTGTCTATGGATTGCATGTAGCCTTTGCCGTAGTAACATAGCTCTGATTCTGTTGTACAGCTATGGGGCGGACGATGTCAAATGGAGCTTGGGACGTGGTCCCCAAAGAGTGGTGGAAGCTCAGCGGCGGAAAGACTACCTGTGCAGTGCCCGACGTGGACAGGAATAAGTGCGAGTCTCTGGTTGACAAGGCAGGCTCACTCTCCAACCTCTACCTCCACATCATGCGGCATCATGCCTAGCATCACCCATATCGTGCAGAGGCCATCCAAAAGGCCTACAAAGGATCTCCTTTTCACTTTTTCTTTTTCATTTTTACTTGATCCATGGTTGATTGCATTTAGGTGACGAGGAGTCTTAGGCCCCTGTCCACGGCAGCCTGGACGCCTTCATCGTCAGCAAGCCGGCTCAGAAGCGCAATTAAATAGACTGCTCATCGGCGCAATTCAAGTTCATCTGCCGGAAGATTGGCATCATGATGGCATCTTGCAACACCACTGTACTCTTTCTTGGCCCCACCTTTTCTGCCTTTGAAAACTAGATTTGACTCTAGACCTACACGATTTTCGCATCTCCGTACTTCATCGACAATAATTACATTGCGTTTGAGGGGTCCTGAAGGATGTCATTATGCTGGTGAAAATCTGCATGGATTTCATCGACAAGGATGGCGAATCTGGCACAGTAAAGGCCTTTGAGAAGGCTCTACGGAAGCAGCTGCGCTTTCAGGGGTTTTGTTTTTCAGTCAGTCACTTTTCACTTTTGATAATTATTCCAATTTAGGATGAAATCGTCAGAAGGTGAAGACTGGGAGCCGCTTCCAGCAATGGCCACCTACATTTCGCATTGCCATCAAGAGATCCTCAAAGGCCCCATGTTGGAATCTGGGAAAGATCCTAGCCTCCAATGCTAGGAAGATGCCATGCCGGCTAAAGAGCATGGCCGACCTCCTAGGCTGCAGCGCCTTGGAGTACTACCTGCCGTACCGAGTAAAGAACAAGGTTTGTCTTCCATGGAGCCGAGTTTTCCGAGCTGACTGTGAGGAAGCCACACTCCCAGTCACACACTTCCACATGCCCTTTGAACATGACTACGCAATTTCCGAAAGCCAAGTGAAACACATGAGGGAGCTCACCAGATACCAGTCCCCTGCAACAGGCAGCCTTCCCGCCAGCACATTCAACCAGACCCTCATGCAACACAGCAAAAGGCTCCAAGCGATCAAACTATGCTTCATGTCAGCTGAGATCTGGGACGCACTTCCAACAGGAGTGGAATTGGTTTCGACGTGGGAAAGTGAGTTGGGAAGCCTGGAGAAAACGAACATCAAGAAGATGTTGATCAGCATGGAGCCATCCCTGATGGAAGTGACGAAGCTGGTCCCGAGCTTGGAGAAGCTTGAGATATATGGCCTTAGCCACTTCTCAGCTGAGGACTGGGAGTCGCTACGCCAGCTACCAGAACTTCGCACTCTCTCTCTATCTCTCTCTCTCTCTCTCTCTCTCTCGAACTGTCAAATCCAGGAAATCCGCGTAGATCCAGCATGGAGGAAACCACTGCCACAGCTCAGGAAGTTGACGTGCAATCGCTATGCAAGAATCCGGCTACCCAACATCAGCTGGCTCACACCGAACATCCAAGTCCTCTGTCTTCCACGCCTCTACTCCGCCAGTCCACTGGATGAAACTGGCAGAGCGTGGGATTGTCTGCCCACCAGTTGGATGGAGCTAGATTTCCAAACCTGCGGAACTTGGGAGGTGGCTTTGGGGCACACCAACGGGCTCCAAGCAACTGATGGAGCTCCAGAAGATTCGCCTCTTCAGCGATTTCACTGGACTCGCCATATTGGCAGCCAACCTCACCTTGGCCACTATGGCGGACACTGATGACTTACCAGCCACGGTCTCCAAGCTCCACTACATGGGATACATGACGGCCAGGAGCAAAGAACCCCTCCCTCAGCAACTGATGTGCTTCCCAGCATTGACACACCTATCCCTAATGGACCTATTGGGAGTCTTCACCGGGACTACTGTTTGATTCTTCATCATCTTGCAGCTGAACACTTTCACCCATCTGCTGCTGCTGCTGAAATTCTTCGTAGTGACCCTCCAGGACGAGGCAAGACTGGAAGGAGGACCAACTCCTGGACTACCGCCACCCAACCTCCAGTTACTTAGACTAAACTGGTCTCCCCGGACCCTGCTTTAACACCGCATAGAAGAGCCAGTACCTCGAGGAGACAGTGTCCAAATAGCCAGACTTCTGAGCCAAGTGAATTTCCCCTTCTTCCTCGAGTTCTTTGACGAAAACGGTCTCAGGGTGAAGGGAAAGGCACTTCGTGTGGGAATTCTGATCGAAGAATTCCGGAGGAAGGGTTGCGGAACCAGGCCACGCCTGGGCATGCCTTGTCGAATGACAGAGCACCAACTAAAGCCAGACCATTGGCGCTAGTGCTACAAGTTCAAGGAAGTTCCACTGTCCCCTGAGAAGATTGAAGAATAACAGAAGTGGTTTGAAGGAAGGCGGCCAAAAACAGAGCCATCAGGAAATGAGCGGAAATGAGAAGAGACAAGGGGCTGAGTCCAGAGGATCTAATGACATCCACAAGGAAGCTGAATACCAAGTTCAGAGCCCCCGAACAATTCGCTCCTTCCTCTTCATCCATGGCATGGCAGCAACAAAAGTTAAGGGTCGGGAAGAAGAGCGTGAGGGGACTGGCTTAAATGATGCTGATGGCGATGAGCCTCATCACGCTCTCAGATGCCAGGCCCATCGACTGGAGCACCACTGCGTCCCCAATCACCACCACCCTGGATATCAATTCAACCACGTCTCCTTGGAACAGGATGTCAGATTACCCTCAAGCCCATTTCCAAGATCACTTCACCGCCCTCCAACCTACTCTATCTGCGCAGGAGGTGAGAGATCCTGCTGCATGGACCCAAGCATCGAAAGGACGTTGCAGAGCCACTGCCGAAGAACGTGAAGTTCCAGATTTGCCATCAGCACAGCGGTGGAGGCCGACCCATCCTTCTCCCCGAGTGCAATTAAGCCTGCTCAATCTACAGACACCAGGATCCACGATGCTACCACGCCATGGATATCTGGCTCTCAGTTCCCAAAGGCCCAAGTGTGCCAGCAGCTCAGTGCATCCTGGAGATCACCACGACGACAACCAGAGATGACGTCATCACTTCCTTCCTGAACTGGGGAATCACCAACCCCATCGAGAAGAAGATTGTGCCAGTGGATGAATGTCATCGAGCATGGCTGGTCCAGATGGACAAGTTTCTCTGGTCCTCTAACCAGTCTCTGCACTACGAGTGGCCCTGCTACTTCAAGACCATAACCTACCCATAACCAGTTCGTGGACCCTGCCCCTCAGAAGAGACCACCGCCTTCTTCAAGAAAAACTTCATGCATGGAGCATTCGCCACTCTCATGCAAGCTCCGGACATCCATCACCTTCATCAAAACCACCATCACCTATGATGACACCCCATTCCTCTTCATCTCCCAGCGCATGCCTCCATTTGCGGCTCTCATCGCCTATTCCTCAAGCTTGCTGGAAGGGAAGATTAACGGCCTGGTGAACTACACCAGTCACTTCTCCCTGGACCCCAGCTGAGTTGTTCAAGGCATCAAGGTACAGTCATGCAGTGGGATACGTTGTGGGGACACTTTCCGAAGGATTGCAGGGACTGGCCAAGACTTCTTGGTCAGGCATCAATAACCTTGGCTCCTCCATCGTCAAACCCATCATCACTGCCATTGGCACCATCCTTGCCATCATCGCCGTCATCGCCACTGGAATCCTGATCTTTGGGGCTTTCCAGTACACTTCGTGTGGAGCGAACACTAGGTGTAAGACCCGGGAATGGAATTCATTGGTATAAGTCACATATACATCAACTTTTGTTATAATGTGCCCAGAAAGCGAAAGTGAAAAGGAAAGGAAACTTTTAAAAAATATTATGTGATTACATCAAATTGCTGGTACAAAACAAATTTAAACATTCAATAGAAAAGCAATAAATATATGTCAAGCAAATACCAAAGCTTTATTTATTTTATTATTATTATTCATTTTATTTAATTTTCAAACACCAAGGCTTTAATAAAACAAGTATATGGCACAAAGCGCAATAGGTGACCGCGGAGTGCATCCTATATATGAAATTTTGTCACTCAATAAAGCATCGGTTCAATGCCTCGGGACAAGTTCCACCCCTACAATCTCTTTTTTAAATTTTATTAACTTTCAGCAAAAAAAAAGTTTGTCCAAATCCGTTGAGATTTCGCCATTATACATAGTACCCCATTTTTCAACGTTTCTACCAAAAATGTAATGTTTCAAATGATCCAGGACTGGTCCCACCCCTCTTGATCGTTCTAAAATGTTATTACCGTTCAGCAAAAAAAGAAGTGTCAAAATCTGCATGAGAATTGAGCCTTTCACATACCCAATTTTTCAACCTTTTCTACCCAAAAAAGTAATGTTTAGATGTTAGGGACTTGTTGCACCCCTCCAGATCTTCCTAAAATTTAAATACCTTTCAGGAAAAAAAAAGTTTGTCAAAATTAGTAAGAATTGAGCCTTTTACAGCATACCAAATTTTAGAACATTTTCTACAGAAAAGTAATGTTTCAAATCTCCAAAAACTCCGGGTCTACCCCTCCAGATCTTTCTAAAATAGCACTACCTTCCAGAAAAAAATTTTGCATTCTTTTTGGCGTAGAGCTAAACCTGTTTTCTAGATCCTTTTCATATTGTTGGAGGAGTAGTCATTCTGTCAGTTTTCCGTCTTTTATAACACAAACATCTTTCCGATTGAGGCAGTTGAAACTTGTTATTAATAGATACCTTGCTTCCATGACTTTGAAGTTTTGAAGGCTTTTGAGTTCTGTTCAGACTGCTTTGACTGAAATCAATTTTCTTAAAACACGAAGTGTTACATCACATGACTCAATTATTAAGTGCAAATATTCACTGGCCATTTTCCTTTGTCTTCTGTCATCGATCAAAGCCTTTCAGCTGTCTAAAATCAATAGTCTTCTTGTCATGTTCTTTGTTGTAAGTTATGACTCCGTTTTTTTTCTTTTTGCAGCAACTAGTGAATGTAAATACAACTTGGGCTAGGCCTAAAGATAGTAAGCAAAATACAATCATTTTAAAAGCTCAATGTCTTCTGACATCTTTTTCATTGTCAGTTATGTGAGTTATTTGTCTGAGTCTTGATTTTATAACAAAACGACGTCCTGCAGACAACAAAAACGAGGCATCGGAAATAGCCAATACAATCATCCGCAAAGCTTCTGCATCTGCAGTTGCCTCATGTATAGTAAAATTCTGAGTGGGGATGGTGGGAATGGCACCACTGCAAATGAGGCGTGTTTTGTATCATGGCCCGTTTTGTATCAATGACAAGGGGGCATTGACCTTTTTCTCTTTTTGTCTGCTACCAATGTTTGAACTTGCTCTTATTTCTTCATATTGAAACATGGGGCTGCTCACAGATATATTTTGCTTGCTCTTCTGGCAACCTCTGAGTTATGAGCAAGATGAAGCACTTTGAAGAAGACCATGAGACAGGTCTGCACACTTTCAATTGACTCTCAGGGTATGTATGTGTGCACTGAGTAAGGGTAGTGCATGATTGCATAGTCATACCATTGCATTAGCGTGCTGGTTTGAGGGGTTGAGGCGCAGAACGGGTGGAGTGGGCTGAACGCTGCGCTCTTCAACAAGGCATCTGTGCTGCACAATCTGACCCTCTCCCCATCCTAGCCGGTGCTTAGCTCTGAGATGTGATGCGGAACGCATGTTCTCTTAATGGGGCTCCTCCTAAATGGTCTCCACAATAGGATGAACATGAAGTCTGTGAAGAGTGAGGTGAGCTCATGCCGCCTTCTACAAGAAGGGCATGCCATTCCTTGCCTCCCTTGAGGAGGTCCTCAGCAGTGGCGGTGGCAGTGGGGGTGGTGGCCTCCATGGAGGACGCGGTGGCAGACGCGGCGGACTGCGAGGTGGAGGACGCGGTGGAGGCACTGGCGGCGGTCGCTGAGGATGCTTCCCAGCCCAGGTGCTCAACCCCAACTCCGTCCTCAACGCCACCATCGTACGCACCGCCAACAGCACCATCAAGGGCAAGGGCCTCTGCATCCGCACCCTCTACACCCGAACCAAGAAGACCTTCAAAGTTCCTCCCCCTTCTTCTCCTCTCTCTGTCTGAAAGGGCAATGGAAATGGATTGAGGTGGTGGGGATGTCAGAGAAGCCGGCATGTGAGATCACCTTCGATCTGGAGATGGAGCAGGGGACACAGAAGACGAGCGTTGTCCAGTACTTTGACAACAAGTACAGCAAGCTTAAGTACCCACGCCTTCCCTGCCTTCAGGTCTTTCTGCCTCTTTCCTTCTTCTTACACCCATATGAGCACAAGTCACTATCAGTCCTAAAAACTAAGCCAAAACAGGCTAATGAAAACGGTTCAAGTTTTCCCCAACCAGAAAATAAAAAGCTTCATTACAGGTGGGCCCACCCAAAAAGGAGCTGTTCATCCCACTGGAGTGCCTGCACATCGAGCACCCGCTCAAGTACAACGCAAGCTCACGGAGGACCAGGTTCGCCCCTCCCCCCTCCTCTCCACCTCTCACAGCAAGCCCCATTCCCACAAAGGTATCCACCATGATCCGCTCCACTGCCATGGATGCGGAGCAGTGCAAGAACAAGGTGATGGGAATGGTGGAGGACTTGTGGAGTTTTAGGGGGACCCCTTCCTCCGCAGCTTTGGCCTCGCCCTCAAATGTGCTTCATGATCAAGCTCTCCGGACGCATCCCTCCCCCCCCCCCCGCCCAACATTCAGTACAAGGACTCCGGGCCCACCTCTCATGACACCTTCGATTGGGGCCTGGCAGATGGCAGAGAACAGCTGGAATTCCCCGACCGACTTCAAGGAGTACTCCATCATCGTGATGGCCAACCTGGAGCACAACAGCAGGCCCTAATTCAACTTCTGCCAGCAGCTGCACAAGACTGCCACCGGCATGGGCTGGCCCGTGTCATGCCCCTCATCATCAAGTACGCCCGCAATGTCCGCGACATTGAAGCCTCAAGAATGTCATCACCGAGTTCGCTGCCAACCGCTATAACCTCGTCATTGTCATGCCCAGCCGGGACTCTGCAGCTACATCTCCATCAAGCATGCCTCTGACATGGAGATGGGGGTGATGTCCCAGTGCATCCTGATGAAGACGGTGCTCAAGATCAACCCCACAACCTGCATAAACATCCTGTTCAAGGTCTGTGCCAAGCTTGGTGGCATGCCACACTGCCTGCAGCTGACGAAGGCAGTTGCCAAGTTCATCTTCAAGAAGCCAACACTGGTGCTGGGCATGGACGTGAGCCACCCGACGCTCCAGGAGGCAGAGTCCAACCTGCCCTCCTTTGCCTTCTGAATTGGTGGAGAGCCGAGGACTTATGCGCCAGGTGCTGTGAGGGGCTCTATCAAGGTGCAGTGGAAGGACCAGGAGTCCATCGTCTACCTGGTGGATGAGATGAAGGAGTGTCTCGTCGCCTTCTTCAAGGCCACCGAGAAGAAGGCAGAGTGCAGTACATCATCTACCGCGATGGCCTGGCCGAGGGCCAGTTCAAGGCTGTGATGAAGGAGGAAATAGCCGCCATATCCCATGTTTGGCTCAACCTCAAGGACACCTACAAGCCCGCCATCACCTACGTCATTGTTCAGAAACGCCACCACACCCGCCTCTTCTGCGACCAGCCCAAGGACCAGTCTGGCCACTCCAAGAACATCCCCCCGGCACCTGCATCAACACCAACATTGTCACCCCCAATGCCTTCGACTTCTACCTCTTAGGCCACACTCGGGACTCATGTCTCATCCCTTCCTCTCTCCTCCTTCCTGCCTTAATCTCCTCCGCCCTGTCAGGGCACCTCGCCACCCACAGTACTTTGTGATCATGGATGAGAACAACATGAGTGCCGAGGAGCTCCAGTCCATCACCTACAGCCTCTGCCACAATTTTGTCTGCTGTCCCCAGCCACCTCAGTACCCACCTCTGCCTACTAGCACAGCGCACTCGACTCCACCTCAAGCATCACATGTTCCTCTTCTACATCCCCCTCTCCTTACCACAAACACCACCCTGGCAAAGAGTGAGAGGGATTGCGGGGGCATCTCGAACAGCTGAACAAATCACGATGCCACTGGTGTGCTCGGGGGCCTCCGGCAAAGAGTCCTCATCAGCCCTCCAGACCAAGTGTCACCGCTCCTCTCTCAATAAGCTACACCGCATCTGCCCCAACCTGGCCAACAAGATTTACTTCGTCTAGCCCCCTCCATCTTTCTTCGGGCTTTTCTTTTCTCTCTCTCTCTCTTTAGCATTCAACAAGGCAAGTTATGCAAGTGATATTTTCTGCACTCTGCTCCAATAACATTGAATGTAAAAATAAATCGAAAATGAGTGCGAATTTCGCATTTTTAAAATAATTATCTTAATTTTGAAGCTTCATAGTTCCATGAATTTTTAACTTTTTTTGTTGGATTTTTTTTTAATTTTGGCCCAACATTACTTCTTGCGATTAGCAACTGTAGTATTTGGACTTTTACATCAGCTGAATTTTAAAAATGAAGATCAAGTAAAGTCAATTTTCAAGTTTATGCCCTACTTAAGTAAGCTAATGTTTCAAGAAATTCATTAGTTAAGATATGCAGTTGTTCATTGTAGAGGTCACTTTGACTATTCAAGAGAAATATAAGTCATTGATCTCTTGTGATCTGCTGTTCTGACCAGCGAAGCTTCCAAACTGGTGGAACTTTAAATGCTGATCTTTGCTGAGCAGTAGAATTAATCCGTGATAGGGTTGGTCCTTGGCTAAAGAGGGGACTGTGCTCACTGAGGATCACACTGAGTAGAAGCTCTTACAAGTCGCACGTTGAAAGCAATATGCAAAACTAAATCGCCTGTTAAAACATTAATTACTTATTTTAACATTGTAACATTGGGCTGGTAACTGGTTTCTGACCCTTAGTATGTTGTATTTAAAAAGAAAATATCAGGCACTTGGGTAGGTATGAATACAACTGAAATCGTAATATTTGATGCCAGGCCACATTCTGAACTATAGCTGTTCACAATGATGTTCATATTTCGAATAGACTTCACAGCTCAACTATTCTCATTCGCTTGCA